>OMOW01031128.1:3468-18604 GCA_900312555.1 Lamprogrammus exutus
CCTCTTGGAGAGGGCATTTTACAGGGGATACAATATACGGATTTCCATGTTCTTATTTTCATTTTGGGGCCCATTTTGAAAGCTTTGCAATGGTTTTGTGCAAAAAAAAACACTGATTGACATTGATATCAGCATGTTACTGAAGTTGATGTGTGAAGCATTCCACGACCTATGGATTTGTTTTATTGGATGCATTTCTATAGATATGAACTACAAAATTTTAAAATGCCAATGTCCAGTGATGCTTGCATAATGGAAGATTTATAAATAGACAAAACATCTCTCTCTCAGTATCTGTGTGAATGTGAGTATTGATTTGTAAGCAAATCAGTGGAATCCAATGGTCACACAAAAATGTTTTTTGATAACTTGTTTCCTAAGCCAACTGGCAATGCTTCCAAAGTTTAAGGAGCCAGTTTCATGCCCATGTTGTGCTGTGAAGATCGAATGTAATTGCTGTATATGAATTATTCAGTTGTGGCACTTGTGATAAGACAAAATTCTTATCTGGGCTTCTTTTCCCTGAAGGTCCTGCAGCGTGATTTCCCAGTTATATGCCTGAGTGCTCCTACACTGTTCGGAGGTCTCTATCTCCTTCTCTTCTGTTTCCTCTGATGCCTGCAAGGAGAAAATCAGCAGAATTTACTGACTCACTGTCACAGCCAACAAACAGAGTAATTACTGCTTACGCTGCAACAATGTGGCAATGTTGATTAAGACTTCAAACACATAACATGCATGAAATGGCTTTGCATAAAACTATATCACACTTGTTTCCTTTACCAGTCTTGTTTACAGGGATAGGGTGGGCTTAAGAGAAAAGGAAAGATTAAGGAAAATTATTTACGAGACAGGTGATGCTATTTTGAATAATTTGTAAAGCTGTCAGTAAGGTTGGAGATAACAGCAGGCACAGTTTGTGCAACACACACAGGGAACTCTGCAGAGATTATATTGAAGCTGTCCAGTTGGGCTTCTGCAAATATTTAGCACTTTAAAGCACAGCGTGTTCTCCTGTGTGCTCAGTTTTGTAAGTGTTGTGACTGTGTTCCCTTTTTCCTGCACAGAGTCCATTGTTGTGAAGTCAATACCACGTGGTATACAATGACCTCAACCAACTCCTCCCTTTCTTTGGCATCCTGTGAGTCCTTGTGAAAGACACTGTGCTTTACTTCAGAATTGTCTATCCTGTGTTTATGTCTAAGGGATAAAGTTTCATAACAGCTGCCCAATTTTCTCAACAAAACTCCCCCGTTATTCTCTGCATCAAAGAGTCACCTCCAGACATACCTTACACACACTGCAAAACTGGAAATTTGTTTCATAAAGGAGGAACAGTATGATGTGCCATCATTAAAATCTGGTAATGATAGATGAGACAGGTCTTCTAATTTAACGGTTGTTATATATCAAATCCCACCTTGTCCTTGAAAGTTTGTGTTCCCAAGTGATGATGGCTGTTGGCTTCAAGGTACTCATGAGAGATCAGGCTCAATGCTGAATCAAAACTCAGTATTAAATGGTCCATTTTGCTTTTGGCACCGTTCGTCAAATATCTATTCTGATCTCAGTCGTAACCTCAGCAGTAAAGAGTGCAAATCAAGTGAGGGAGTCTTCATCACATGATGGAGGAAGCTTCAAGGGCGTCGGTTTTATGAGTAAGGTCGTCCTTCCTTTGGCCACTGCCTTAAATAAACAACTGCACACAGAAAGTCACCACACTCACCTGCTGTACTCAAGATCTAGGGTGTACGAAGGACATAGACCTATCTAGGCCTATCTTAGTGTTCATTGGGCGAGAGGCAGAATACATCCTGGAGTCACAAGTCACAGGGCTGACAGAGTGGGTATGTCAGTGTACTGTATGGAGACTATATTCAGATTTTTATCTGTGCAGCGAGTTGTGAGGCTAGGACTGGTTTGCAGCAGGTAGGAAGGGGCAAGAGGAACTTGTTCAACTTTTCCCTGCAATTCCACCCACTTCACAATCTTACAGACCGCTGCTTTAAGGCAAAAATGTGAGTAATTAATAGGTTTACATAAATTTCGAATATACATATTATTTTAAATATAGACCCTTAACTCTTCATTCTCGGATTGGCTGTCTGTGGGAAATTTTGCAAAAGCATGTTTAAATGGCTCTAAAATTGAAACCATAATAGTAAGCATCATCATTTTTTAAATCTGAAATTTGTTGTTCATCATTTTTAGTTACCAGAACCAGTAGAGCCAGTCATTGGTGATTTTCCAGGTGTATCACGTAAACCCAAAACTACAGGCTGATACTCTGCTGGTACTCAGCTTGCATCGCTGCGCTCAGCTGGGCTGTGCTCTGCTAGAGCTGCGCTCTGCTCAGGTATCATTTATCTTCAGCTTCCCCTTAGCCATGGTGCGGTCACGTGCCCTGGAGGTACGGTGCAGAGAGGACCATGGTTGTAAAAAAAAAAAAAAAAAAAAAGGGTCTAACTGTACGAGGAAAGGCTTGATTTACAAAAAAATTGACATGGAAGCTCAAAACACCTAAACTTATTGTCTTAAAAAAATTGGAGCCCTGTGTAAGTCTGAGCTTATTTTGCTATGCTATTTTTGACAGGTTGTGTTTGACATGCTCTCATGAAAAGTGACAGAATGAGCTCAGCGTAACAAGAGTTATACAGGCTGAGTCCATGCACCAGTGACAATGGCAAAGTATATAGGGTTAATTGCTTATTTGGCAGCATGCTAGAGGAATTGTATGCAGTATTGGCAACAATGGATAATTTACATGCTTGAGTAAACTGACGTACAATCACACAATCTATGTCTGTTACTCAGTGTATGCCAGCATCATTTCAATGCGATTCTGATTAGGATGATATGATTATGAAGTTTACATGGCGTTTGGCAAAGATTGACTATCAAAGTTTTAACGTGCATGTAAACGCACTTACTCACAGACAGACTCATTCACACCTACTGGCAGTTTAAAGTTTCCAATTCACCGATGCAAATGTAAGCTATCACTGTTATGGCCGTCCAAACAAATCTTGCTTTGACTAATGGTCCTCATCTGTCAAGACAGGGCCATAAGTCATGCTCATAACTTCAATGTCCACACACACACACACACACACACACACACAGTTGTTGGAAATTTCAGCTTTAATTTTCAGTAGTAGCTACTAATGTTCAGAAGCTGTACTCCATATCATATCCACACATTCAGAAAATTCGGGAAACATTTTCTGTGTATGTGGGACTCATATCTAGTCAAGTCAAGTCAAATTTATTTGTACAGCCCAATATCACATCTCAAAGGGCATGTCTCAAAGGGCTTTACAGGCCCCGATCCAGCCCAAAGCTCTCTAGGAAGACAAGGAAAAGCTCCAAAAAAAACTTTAATGTATAATGAAAGAGGAAGAAACCTTTGAGAGAGGCAATTCAAAGATTCCATCTCCTTTAATGGCCAGGTGTGCAATAGGAGCCAAAGGAGGGAGAGAATAAATTACAAAGAAGAAATGTAGCAACAAAGAAGAAGACAAACAAAGGAGAGAGAGAGAGAGAGAGAGAGAGAGAGAACATACATAAATACATACATCAGGAGTCAACATTCGTCAAATCTGCCCAGGCAACTCTTTTTTTTTAATGTTCTCAGAAATCTCTTCTATGTTCAAACTTTCACAGGCTCACAGAAAATGTTACACAACCTGCAGGCTGTGACATTATTTTGGTTCATCATATCACAAACTCAGACTCTTACTAACTCTTTCTTGATTCAATAAATCTCACTTTAGGACACTGGAGACTTAAACTTTGATAGTTATTACCACCACACGGGCAGTTTGAGCTGTTTTCTCACCCTTAGCTGTGGACATCAATATTGTAGCAAGGACTGGGACATGTCAGCCGGTTTGCTCTTGTACTTTACAAGATGTCCCATGCTTCCAGACAGTTTAGGGCAACCATCAGACTCTATGTGTCATTCTGATGCCTCTCCTGCCTGAGGCCATGGAAGCAAACAGTGGCGTTCGCTTTTAGCACTTCAAGGTCCTTTGGATCTCCCCTAAAAAGTGAGACGCTGCCAGCACAAAGTGTCGACCTGTGTTGGTCCCTGGGTATGCATTCTAAAGCACCTCCTGCCTACGCTGTGTAACCCCCATGACAGGCCCACACTGCAGTATTCTAGACCAGAGACCTTGACAGAAGAGGGCCTGATCTCCTGTGACAATGTAGCTTTCATTCTGGTGTAGCTACTGTACTTGTTCAACTGACCCTCTCACAGCAAAGGCTTTAGTCCCATCTTTTTCATTTACCGACTTTATAGAGCCATGGGCCACATTCACCGCTCCTCCTCTGATCTTTCTGTATTCTTGCTCAGATAACGGAGCTGCCAGCCTGCATGCGATGATTAAAAACACCACAACAAACTCTTGAGTTCTCGTCTCAACTGCATCATCTTTAATCCTAATGAATTTGTGCCTGATTCAGAGTTGTCTCCAGTACCTTCTTATAAAACAAGTACCTGCCTGTAGTCTTGACAAAACCTGTAAGATAGGAAAACCACACCGATTAAACTGTAGGCAATTTTTAATGTGCAGTATGGTGTCTGTGTTACTTATAAGGGCGGCTTCCAAACACAGTGATAAACATCAAAATCACACAAAATACCATGATGTAATTTTGTTTTTGTAAATTTGAAATTAAGAATGCAGAATAATGAATAAGCACAGCAATATATACATTTAACATGTAGACAAGCAATCATTCTCCCTCCACTTTTTCCATCTTTTGCCCTAACTTGGAAGAACAGAGAATGATGGAATCATGGGCTGAGCCCGGGGCTCACAGATGCTGGTGATCGGGAGCTGTGCGTCACAAACCACCTGAATGTTTACAGAATGATGCCTTTTCCTGTTTCTGTGAACATTTTCAGTGTCTGCTAGTGGTCTCACTGATATGTGTGCAGTCAATTGCGCTGATCACATTTGGGAAGCCAGCAATAGAAAAAAACAAAACACTTCTCTGTGTGAAGGGGAACTCGATGAGAGAATCTTTGTGCTTCAGCGTTGAAGGACCGGGACACTGACGCCTGAGAGAAACATATGACATCCTCAGATACTCTGGATTGATCCAATTGACAGAAAGCACATAGGTTACATGATGGAGAACAGAGAAAGAATAGTGATGTGTCCATCCAAATGTCAGTCAAATCGTCCTGGAGCATGTGGGACAGGTCAAAAATGGATTGCTTATCCAAACAAAATTTGTAAATACACTGTCCGTAAGGGACATTACATCCTGTCGAGGCCGATGAATAGTTTCCTGTACACTGAATACCAGTATGGATATCGCCAGGCACATTTTGAGCAGACAAAGAGCTACACTGATAGGAATGCGATGGCGTAATTGAACACTGTTAAGGTAATGAATGCCACATTAACATTGCAATTCTCATAATTTTATTACTTTTTATAGTTATTACTTTTTATTTATTGAACAGGTGTGTGTTAACTTCTCAGTCCGTTGTGGTCAGACCTCCAGAATACTATTGCAAGAGTTTCCCTGTTGTTTTTAGGTGAGTGAGTTGTCATGTGACATGGATTTCAGGCATTATTTGTAGAGCACCATTCATACAATGTGTGTAGCTCAAAGTGCTTTTACATTTGAGAGATTAAATACAAAAATACACATAGGGTAAACTCTGCCCCATTTGCATAAGTCACCTGAAATGTGCTTATGTCCTCACGTAGGTCTTGAAGACTGAATATGGAAGAGTGTAATTTTGGTAATAAATCCCACTTACGCACACATATCTCAACCCTGAATACGGCCCTTTTTGACAATTTGATATGAGATGTGGCTTTGGATCCCAAGTAGCTATTGTCTTATCTTTTAAAAAAAATTGTTAACCAACCTATACCATCAAAATGCTGCAGTATGCAGATACTCCTCAGTGCTACCATTTATCTCCGATTTAACCTTATTGCATTATAAATCCTGCTTTATGGACTGGAAATGTCCCCATCGTGGGACAAATAAAGGTTTATCTTATCTTATCTTATCTGCTTGATTTTCTGGGAAGACAGGTGATATATATAGAGAGCTGTTAGCATGATCACAAATGATACATTTCCAACATCACAGATACTCTCTTATAAAGTCTCTTATAATATACTGTATACAGCATATGTTCAAAGAAAAAAATAACCTTGACACTAACTAAGTATTTCCAGCATTTTCAGAATATAAAATAATGGCTTCCATTTCTTCATGCCCTTGTTTTCAATGACAGCCTGATACCTCAAAATGTACCAGTTAGAGAGCCAAGCATAATTTTCGTCCTCTCTGTCCTGAGAAAGCCGTGCAATCATTTTGCAAAGTTTAATGCCCCAGTTCGTCACATTTCAGTATGACCTGCTTCCATCACTCCCCCTTAAACAAAGGTTTACTTTTTACATTTATTAAAGAAATGCCATCATAACATCATAACTTATATGGATAGCTGTGGATGCCTGCAAGCTCTCCTCTTCTATTCAAAGCAAATGTCTCTTGTGTGTAAGTTCAAGGCCTGACAATAGAAGAAGTTTAAGAGGAACCTGCCCTCTGTGAAGGAGAGAAATCCATAAAGCGGCCAATGTGTGCAGTTTAGTTGCATAATCAAAGTGAGAGAAAGGTTAACAGACAGAAACACTTTCAAATGTAAGGAATCTTGAAGAACAAAAAGAAATGAGCTTGTGCTTTATAAGTTTAAAAAAAAAAAAATCACTTAATTGTAAAATTATGAAAGATATTGGTGTGGTTCAGCAATTCAAACTGAATTGAAGATGAAAACATAAATCCTTGCTTTAAAGTTAGCCGTCTTCGCAACCAGTTTCTTTAATCTGATACATCAAACACTTTTTCTAAACTTTACAGCTAAGCCGCCTAGTCTCAACCATCAATAAACAATTTCTGCTTGTCTGCAGTATAATCTGTACAGTAACATGAGGCCATTTAATGAAAGAAGTATAATAAAAAATACAAGAAAAAAACTATTGGCTACTGACAGTGCAGTAAAAGACTCAGATCAATAAGGGGACCCTTCTTGGAGGGAATCCAACACTCTGTTACATTGCTTGGCTCAACTCACTCTGACACAAAAAAATTATGATCAAACAGCAATCTAAACAGAACACAAAGGTCAGATCCTCTAAATATTGTATTGGCTTGGTGAGCTGAAAGTACAAATTTACCTGGACAGCATCCACTATAACAGGGGGGAAGAGACAGTGGGCAATGGCTGATTAAGCTTTACATACACAAAATCTTTAATATATGGTTAATTAAGGGTTCATTATAATATAAAGATTATTTGCGCAGCATCCCACCCACCCATAAGTCAGACCTCATAAAGATTCAAAACACAAATTATACTGTACGTCTCATATCAGCTCCACAGAGAGTTGTATGACATGCAGCGTGATAAGTATTAGCATAAACACTGGGATCACAAGTGTTAAACATGGTGGAAGGGGGTGATTTCCATGCATGTTAACACAAGCTCAAAGGAGGTTAAATAATTGACGACAGAACTACATAATGGATGAACTTCTTTTAAACGAGCATTGTTGAACAGCAGCGGTGGAAGAAGATAATAGGCGGGATGGCCCAGTAAGAGTAGAAACAGGGGCCCCAGTGGACTAATATGGTCAAATACAGCTTGGAGACTTACACTTGCAGACAGCAGGAACACTGGTCTCAGATGAACAAGGGGCTGGCATCATGTGAATATGTAAGGAGGAAGAAAGAGATGGCACTGTGGCTCAGAGGTGTTTTTGCTTGCATATCTATGCCACGGGTCTCTTTGTGGTTAGCTTGTGTTTCACACAACTTTCTGACATTGTTTACAGAATCAAAGCCGCGGTGTAGTAGAACTTTCGGGGCAAAAAGAGATCTTGTAAGGCTCAAGAATGATGCGATGATTTAAGGTCCCTGTGTACTTTATATGAGGTAGAACTTTTAGAGCAAAAATATGTCTTGTTGCCCTTTTCGTCTTTTCTCTGGTGGTGACAGAGGTTTACAATTGATGGAGAGAAGTTGGTACTGGTAATGGTTTATTTGGCGATAAAAAGAATGCAAAGAGGCCATCGTTCTTCTGCTGGAGTTCAGGTATCTTGGGGTCTTGTTCAGGAGTGAGGGTGGGATGGAGTTTGACATCGATAGGTTGATTGGTGCAGCTTCTGCAGTGATATAGATGCTGTATCGACCTGTGGTGGTGAACAGAGACGGCAAAGCAAATCACCAAAAATCAGCAAATTACCAATCAATCTACATTCCAACCCTTACCTGTGGTCATTAGCAGTGACTGAAAGATGAGATTGCAGATACAAGCAGCTGAAATTTGTTTTCTCAGCAGGGTGTCAGGACTCACCCTTAGAGACAGGGTGAGGAGTTCGGACATCAGGAGCTTGGAGTAGAACTGTTGCTCCTTCGCATTGAAAGGAGTCAGCCGAAGTGGTTTGGGTATCTAATCGGGATGCCTCTTGGGTGTCCCCCTAGGGAGGTGTTCAAGGCACATCCAGCTGGGAGGAGACCATGGGGCAGACCCAGAATACGCTGGGGGGATTATATATCCCATTTGACCTCAGACCGTCTTGAGATCCCCCAGGAGGAGTTTGAGAACGTCTGAGCTACATTGCTTAGCATGGTGGCTATGAGACCTTGGATAAGTGGTGAAAAATGGATGGATGGATGGATGGATGGAATAATGCAAAAGAAGATGGGGAAGGAAATGGTACGTTCATACTTTAAATCAAAGTAGGAAGGTAAATTGATGATTTTGATAATTCTGTGGCTCCAACAGAGGAAGAAGTGGTGAATAAACCAGAACCAAGATTCAAACTCTGCCTATTGGCATCCATCTGTCCATTCTCTATGTAGCCAAGGTAAAACGATAAATAAGAAAACTAAATAGATACATAAATATGGTTAGTTATGAATAATTATTCAGTCATATAATAAGGGTTCATGTTTAAAACGTGGTTAAAATGCATTTATTTTAGATGCCGTCTTTGTTATTTGTTCAAAAAAAGGTGGTATCTTGAGAGAAGGGTGTTCGACGATCTGATCCGTTTACCTGTTCCTACTGGTCAATTCAGGAGCATGCATACAGGGCGTGATTGATTGATGGGCAAGAGCATGGACAGGGAGTGACAACGAGGGAGAGAGAGCGAAGGAAACAAAGAGGAATTAGGTCATTTTCTAAGTTTCTCTCAGAGTTATCAGAGTGAATGTGTTTTAGTCTGTCGGACGGATAATCTAAAAAACACAAGCAGAGTGTTTTGAATGAGCGTCGGACAAACTCTCTATCCGAAGTTCACCATGCCGTCATTCAGATCCACCCGCTATCCAAGTGAGAGGGACTAATTGATTCACTACGTTTTGCTAACCTAGCTGGACAGAGGAGCTGCTTCGTGTCTGCTTCCGATCTGGAAATGGGGGACACTAACCAGGCAGCGCCCTGAACTACCCGAAAAAGTTCATAGTTCCACTGGGATCATTGAGTTTGCGGTCTTCGTGGATCCGCACCTCGCTTCTTCATCTGGCTCACCTGCTGACAGACCACGGAACGTTGTTAAAGGTGCATTCTCCAAGTAATCAGGCCTGCAACGTTTTATTTCTTCATCTTTCTTATTTGTTGCTGGCTTGTAAGGGTGTGTGTGTTTTCCATAAGGTGATAGAGTTCAAAGCAGACATTTGACTTGGTTTAAAAAATTAAAGCATTAAGAGAAGCATATAAGGGGACACATTATTTTTATTTGGAAAGAAAAAAGGTGTTGTGTAACCAATATTTGTGTAAAGAGAAAACATTTAAAGGGTATATTTATTTTATTGTTGTACATTTGTCATATATTTATGTAAACTGTGTGTGTATTTTACTTAAAAACTGAGTATAGCGTGATATTTGGCTATTTGACAAAACACACAACTGTGGTCGTTCTATATTGTTTTAAAGATGCAGTACACCCATTATGGTGTCATACTGTATCTTATTTTGTACTAGTTACCTGATTTGTAACGCTAAATTATTTGAGTGACCCAATACTTGTAAGACTGAGTAGATCAGAGTTATACAAACAAACTCAGGGCCCATTCCTTAAACAATTGATATGAGCATTGGCGCCCTTGGCTTTACACAGAGTATGCAGTCTGCGTACCTCAGCAACACGAACAAAATTATTATTTTGATTTTTAAAACTTTTTTTTTGCAAAATGTCAATTAAAACTGAGTGAATTTAGAAGTCTCTGCTTGAGAAATGATGTTCGCTTATTGTTGTTGTTGTTGTATATCCAGGTTATTGTATATACCAAGTTTTGCATATTTCAAACATTTGAAAGTGATTGGAGGATTGCCGTTGATTTTCCTTAGACCGGAAACGTTTAGAGTTGCCCCTCGTCAGTCAAGAGAACTAACAATCGAGAATACTATAGTCAACAGTAATTGACTTTAATCAACAGTTATGTCAAAGAAACCAGCTCGGCATTGTGGAGCTGCTGAATCTGAAAAAGAAAAAGGATGAAAACAAGAATTCATAGAATCGTTCGGAGAACCAGTCCTCAGCTGAGAATGAGTTTGCCCCAGCGGCAGACGAGCTAACGTTACCCAACCCAGCCGTCTCTCTCTCTCTCTCTCTCTCTCTCTCTCTCGCTCTCTCGTTTGTAGCTCAGCTTGTGTCGCTGCCATGAATGGTGACTCCTGGATTGATTGTAATTTAATTGTTTGTTGTCTTTGCTGAAAGACAATTCATGCATATTTGCTCATTAGATTATCCTCTTTTGCTTGGTTTGCCATTTTGCATCGTCAATTTATGTTTATGTTTATTCTGTAGGGAATTTTGATTGCTCGGTTTGATGAAATTGGTATGCATTCAGTGATAATTTTTTATTAGACATTGAAGCAGTGAATGTGTTCAATAGTTACATTGACTTGTCAGAGGTGTTTTCATTGTGTTCACATCAACTGTGCTGTTAGAGATGTAACAGCTTGATGCACGCAACATTTCCACTCTATTGTGAGTTCTCTCCAGTTTTCCTGATGAAAGATCAGGCTACTGTAAGTCACATAACATCCTATTGCGCGCAACATTTCTATTCTATTGTGAAGTAAGTCTCTCCGGTTTTGCTGATGAAGGCTTGATGGCTTTAACGTAGGTCAGTCCTACTGCTACGTTAGAAATGCTTGTAATATGCAACCCTATGAGTGCAAAATATATCAGTAAATTATGTTATAAGATTAGTGGCTTTGTTTTTTGTTTTTTGCATACCCCGGGAGGGGATCCTGCAGACGCTCTTGGGTAGGAGGGCTACATCTATACCGTCTTTTTCTGGACACCCAGGGCAAGACGCCAGTCCATAAGATGGCTGACTCAGAGACAAATTCATTAACACCTATCTGGGACCTTCTTGTTGTGAGAAGACAGAGCTAAGCATCAAGCCACCATGCTACCCCTGTGGTTCTATGTAACGTTTGGACTAATTACAGCCAGGGGGAGGTATTGGAAGCCAAAAAGACAAAATAACATTCTAAAGGACTACGCTGGACGTGGTGTTCTGGGACATGTTAATTGGCATGTCCTTTTACTGTTTCATCTTATGTCTTTTCAAGTAAACTAGGGCTTTCCGCAGGGGATGTGCACAGGGCTGAGGCCAAAAATCCCCTGGGATTACAGATATATAAATACCTCAGAAAATGAGATTTGACAATCAGAGTTTCCATGCAGCCATTCAGATCATAAATCTCAAATGGTTTTGAAGAAATTGCCTTCGAAATGTTAGATCCTTTCATTCACATTCAAAATCTGTAGGGGAGATAATTTAATTTCCTGACTGACAACATAATCAAGAATAACATCGATGTTGGACAGGTTGGCATTATGGGTTGCAGCATTTCTTTGATGCTTACAGCTTTGTTGAGGTGTGTATGCCACACAGTATGCAGGTGGAATACATAACATGGATTACTTGATTCACGAGGCATAAAGAGATCTGTACAATAATGTTTTCACCACAGGAATAACACAGAAAAGTGGGCCATCGTAATTGTCAAAGGAGTTTATAGCTGGTTTAGAGCCGGTTTGACAGCTTCTTTTTCAGAGCATGTATCTTTTAATACCCTTTGTGTTTCAGTGTGTTTGTAGCTAATTATGCTTAAAACCATGCTGTCCTGAAAAATTCAGGAATGTGTAAGATTTTCTGTATTAAGTTTTCCCACAGCAATGATAAATAAGTTCTACGATGTATTTGAATGAATCTCCATTCCTTCCTCCCACAAAACCACAACGCAGCCTCTCAAGGAGAAGCGCTATTTTACAAATTTTTGCCTAAAAAATGGCTGCAAATTATCAGTACATTTGACTCGAAGAATCTTATATCTTAATCTTATATATGTACAGTATATATATATTTTTTTATTTTATATATCACGTTTGTGATAATTTTGCTTGTTAAATGCAACGTATATTGAAAGTGCCTGTTTGTGGTCAGGAAGTGGTAATTTTGCTGCCTGTGAAGTCTAAAGATAAATGTATTGATGTGTTCGCTGGATATGACAGAATATGAATTAATAGTACTCCTCTCTACAGTTGAATCATTGCTTGAATGTTTAGCACAGCATGAATGAGATGAAACGTCTAAGATATTTCAGTGGAGCATTAATTGCTGTAGAACTGAGGACGTTTGAGAAAAATTCTAACAAGAGCCATCATGGTCGTCCATGGTAAGCGACAGAGGTTGCTTGAGAAACGCTCTTGACAATAGAAACCATTTACAGACAGGGTCGCACTGATCCCCTGGAATCTCATTTCACCTAAAGGAAACGTTCGAGTTCTGCACCAAGAGCACTTTTTCTGACGAAGTGCAATTACCTTTCATCCACTTTCTTCCCCTCAATTCAGGTGTGGCTTTCATGAATTTCTTTCATTAAACCCTCTTGCTTTCATTCAGCGTGTTAAGTGTAATTTACTTTGACCTCCCTTTGCCAGAATAACCTTCACATTCACACATGCAGCCATTAATCCTCTCATTTTTAATGCCATAATACTGTGCGACGTATTTATCTATTTCGAAATCCAATGGTAAAAGATACATTGGTTTGTATTTTTAATTACTGGAGCCAGAATGAGTACAGGGTGCCTTTTTGGGCATTTCTTTCTAGTCAATGAATTTTTCTAATTTCCATATTATGCACAGGAGCATGTGAAGTTCTCTGTTAACATATCAAAATGATTTTTTACAGCACCAGTGACATTGACGTTTCCTTGCTTGCCATTACCTTAGGGTGCAGCTATATGTAGATTATTTTACCCTACAGTCAGAGCGACTTGATTCTTCTTTCCTGTGCTCCCTTATCAAAAGCAGCAGCTTGGGTCGGTGTCTTAATGACGAGAACCAGATCAAATGTCGTAGGAATAATTATAGGATTTTCTTTCAAAATTTCACCCATTGTTATTGGGCCAGCTTAAACGTAGGTGCAGCATGGGGATTATTGCCGTCCCTTCACTACCTTTCTACATTCACACCACAGATTGTGATGCCCAGTTCAATTTGGGTTTTTTGCCAGCATATTTTTTGGGCTTACATCTTTCTTTTTTTTTAGGTGGCCTGTGTTTACATGGTTTTAAACCTGAAACAACCTGCATGTGAAAAATAGAGTTTAGGGTCTGAGATTAAGGTAAATAAATTGCAAAAATAATAATGCAAATATTATTGCACAAGCTACAACGTTCTGAAGCATCTTTTCGATTAAGAATAAGGATTGGAGCAATTATTGTAGCTTGAGTGTGTGCGGCAAGGATCCTCACTATGTGTGTGCATTTAGATTAGTTGCATTTGCAGATATCCAATACATGTCTTGATTTATTTCCACATATGAATGTGGCCCAAAACAGATGAGAATATCCAATATTTTTCACGTGAGCAAAAAGAAAATCTATATTGGGTAAATTGTACTTCAGTGTATCAGTGTAAATGTAGCATTTAGTTGATGCTGTCGTTTTGCGTGTGAAATGTGTATTACAGATTCTCAGTGAAAGCATTAATATGCACGTTGTTGCGGCACATCGTTTCTTCCTCTGCTAGCTCAGATGTGTCACCTCTTGGTTGGCTTGTTGAAGCAAAGTTTAGCACGCGCACAATGAGACCAGGTACCCTTTTCCATTATTTATTTCATGAAACACGCAATTACAAATCAAACATAAATTCAACTGTACTGTCTACTGTGCGGTCAAAAACTGTATCGCCTCCACTTTCTCTAAACTCACAAACCAACAAGTAGCAAACTCTTAAGACGCACTTATATAGACCATAGTATAACAAGATGGTATCATCAAGTTACAGCAGTGATGTCATCTATGATGTCATCTAGACTAACAGTGATGTCATCTAGACTAACAAATTTACATATTTGCATACTTATGCATTCCTAAATTATACATTTCAAACAACATGGACCCTTAAATCATCTAACTAAGCTAACTGATCTTTTGGCTCGTACTCACATACTGGGCATACTTTTATTGCGAACAGCTTGTAGCGCTGTGGTTCACTCACATCTTTCATTCTTCCTCCTTGGTTCCAAGGTTTAGATCAAAATGTTTCAGATGGGTCTAAAAGATAAATGACTGCTATATAGAGAAAACCCCCCCCCAAAAAACAGATGATAACGTTGGCTTCAAGATTCCCTGAAATAAAGACCATAACACAGACTGTCCACATGTTTTTCTTTACCCTGAATGTTGCAGATTTGTTAATGTGGGTCTCCTTAAACAAAAAACAACAAAAAAAAAGTATAAAAACTATTTTTCCTATCGTGCATAAGTGGTTAAAGCAAACCAGCTGGGCTCACTGGTAACTCTGCCTTTTAAAGTAAGAACTCTCAGCATGGTAAGAAAACTTGAGAGCTGTAGCTCACTTAAGTGTTGTTTTGGGAAAACAAAGGGCTTTTTTGTAACTTCCACAGAAATGTTTTCATGATATAAAGTCCAAGGCGGAAGGTTGAAACTTCAAACGACCATTGAGCTACTGCTAAGAAGCTACTCGCCAAAGAAAAAGGAAAGGTTCACATGGAGCAAGCACCCTTTACTCCACAGGCAGCTACTTTTTTGTCTTTTTTTTTTATCTT
>OMOW01031133.1:3817-15577 GCA_900312555.1 Lamprogrammus exutus
AGTTCAGACGTGTGCTCTTCCGATCTTCTATTGACTCAGGCTGAGAACGCAGCATATAGGAACAGAGATAAAGGTCTGAAGCAACTCATAACACAATAACCAAATTAGTAATAAAATACAGAATAGCTTTATGAAGTCGTTGTTAAATGCAGTGTATTTTGTGGAGAGTATTTGATACTTAAGAGACTGTTTGGACACCTTATTACTCAGATTCTTTTAATTTGTCTCACTTGATAACTAAGATGCTCCTGTCCCTTCTTTTGTCCTCTGTGTGCTGTTAGGTTACACTAAGAGCTGCTGGTGCCTGATTCCGTAAGCGAAATGGTGAGGAAAGCACGTGGGAATACCGTGTAAAAACAATGCACGGAAAGTGATTGACGATGAGAGATCCAAGCAAGTCGCAGCCCCAGCTGGAAAACTACTTAGTCATGCACTGAAGCCTGAGGGCACTTTCAAACAACAAACGATCTTGTCAATACAGTTACTTTTAATGAGAGTCACACTTAAAGGTTAAAACTTGCTAATGTACTTAATGCGCCACACAAGGGTCACTATAATTCTTAAAAAGGTCTTCAAAATGACTTACTTTCCTCATTTACACCCTGCACATGCAGTGTATGCTGCACGTTTGAATTTGAAAGTGCCCCAAGTGGCCTGTACAGACACTGTAGCACATCTACTCGGGGTGAAAAAAAGGCGAGGAGAGAGGAAATGTACTTGTACTACTTGGAGTTGTGACCTCCAGATTATGAGAAAGTTTTTGTTTTGTCAGCGTTTCAGGTCTTACCCTGGGTCTGTGGATAATACTCTGGACCAAGAAGGAGACGGGGTTGCCTGCCCTGCGTATGGCCTCTACCGCCTCCTCGTGACTAGCGTCTCTTAGGTCAACTCCATCCACCTGTTACCAGGGATATCAGGAGGCGGGGGAAGAATCGTAAATAGCTGGAAACTCATATCTCCACACTGGTTGTCCTCACTTCAAATACTATTCAAGGTATTTGCGATTTCCTCAAACAGCAGCACAAACCTCTACGATCCTGTCTCCTGTCTTCAAGGTTCCGTTATGTCCAGCGGGGCTGTCCTCCAGGATGTGTTTGATGAAAATGCCCCTCATCACTTCTCCGTTGCTCAGCCGGCTGCCCATCCCTCGGCCCCCGACGATACTGATACCCAGGGACTTGCCAGGCTCCCTGAAGAGCTCCACTCTGAGGAAGGTGTCGTAATTAACACGTTACATTTTTCAATTTTCCTGTTGAAATCTGGGGGCTGTGATAACCAAACTGAGACGCGAGAACTCACTTCCTAGGTAGGTTCCAGTTGCTATAAGAGGCGCTCTCCTCTCCCTCTCCGTCTTCCCGCTCAGGCAAGTTAGGAACATCTCTAACCAAAAGTAGTGGGTAAATAAAAGATATTTGGATGAAAAACACATTTTCTACATTGTGCTCATTCAGGTTACCAACCTAAATCCAAATTAAAGTGACATGTAGACTGTAAAATTTTACTGGGTAACATCTTATAACTCAAAGTATACCTGTTTGGCAGTGCCATTACATTAAATAGGTTACAGTGGTAGAATTTGGGGACGTACTTTGGGGGTGGAACTGTGGCTGGTTCTGAATAGATGATGTCTTTAACCTGCTCTTGGCTAGACTTGTACTCTTCCAGATACTCTGCTGGGACATATGTAATGCTGAAAACACACACACACACATACACATAAAGAGTCATTAGAGTCAGTGCTTAAACGAATAATTTGACACAGGCATTGACCCATCTTACTAATAAATGTACCACTATTCAATACGAGTTGACAGTTATTTACCAACACAAGAAATGGAATTCTTATATCACTATAAAAAGCATCAGGATCCCCCTCCTTTATGAAACAAGAGACTCTTTTAAAGCTCTCATTCTCGCTCATTTTTCTCAACCTCATCCAATAACTGTAAGCCCAATATCGTACCAAGAATGAACTTAGTCAACGCAATTGCATTTGGCTCATCAACAGCACAAGGTGAGATATCAATGAATTATAAATAAGCCCCTGGCGTGTGACGAGTCAAAACAGATGTTTGCCTTGTTCATGAATGTCTGAGCAAATTGGATTTTGTGCCACCGCCCGCATGATGAATACTTCCATCTAAAATATAAGATCTTGAAGGGCATATCAGTTACTCAAATATGAGTGGTTTCGTCATACATGTTCGGAAATTAATCAAAACCTTGGTGACAAAATCTAACATTCACTTTGTACTGATTTATAAACATTTCAGGATGAATGACTTTGAACGGCACACTAATAAGATCTGATTGAAGCAGACAGGTGCATTGATTTGGTTTTTAAATGAGATGGCATGCAGACAGATGAGAATAAATGATGAGTCAGCTCATTAGAAACATCTCAACATACAGTGTGAGACATGGCAGAACATAAATGATTACTGTGTTGGTTATAAATGGGAGAGGAACAAAATCAAACACATCATTTGGTTAATTAAAGTCAAAAACAAGCTATGTTAGGCACAGAAATGAAATGAATCAAGTTATGCAGAAAGTTATGGTGCTGCAGTGAAAGAGTGCAGTCAAGATTTATCCAGATATATTTTAGAATCCTTTGTATTAAGGTGTATACTGACACCATTTTACATTTTCTTGCCACACAGAAAAGAATATTGATCATACTGGAATATAATATCACATTTTCCTGTTAATAATCCATGAATCGGCATGATTTTCATACAGGATCTTCATCTGCAAAATCAAAACCGCACTTAACTGAATGTAATGTAATGGCCGACTAAATGAATTTCCACATCTTTGTCTGGATAAAACTCTGCAGCAGTGTGTGAGAAAGCCTGGCAGCAGGTGGAGAGAATGGGAGGAAAGAAATCAAGATGGCAGCATTTTTTGCGCGCACACCACCAGCGTGGAGGTTAGGCATACTCACACATAAAAGGGGCACAGATCGTCCTCAGGTGTACAAGCAGATCTAGAATGTGAAGATTTGGCTTTTATGCACCGAAGCTAACAAACCACCGCGTTTAGGTCAGCAAGCAATCATTGTAAAACTCATAATTCTTTTTCAGAATTCCCTCAGAGCGTGGGAGGAATGTTAATGTAATCTACACCATATGACCACTTTAGGGTTGATTCAGTACAGTCAAAGAATAGAATTTACTTGTTTTTCCTTGCTTTTATAAACAATGGATAACACAGTTTGTTAATTCCTGAATTGACAAAGTTGGGGAAACTCAACAAATGAATAATTCGAATAAATATGTGTGTGTGTGTCTGTGGATGTTGATGTTGATGCAAAAACAATCTAGTAGTGGTCTCTCTCACCCCAGGTCAGGTCCAATGAGAGAGTGGCGTCTCAGCATGGCGCGAGCCTGGGCATTTGTCATGTGAGCCGTGGGTTCACCATTGATGGCCAGGATGAGGTCACCGACCCCAAGACGCCCGTCGCGGCTGATGGACCCACCGTGGATTATGCTGCGGATCAGCATTCCCAAACCGTCTTTCATGGCACTCACCGTCATCCCTTCAAGGTAGATCACAGGAAAATGGTGAGACATCTGATGAAATGCATAAACTAGACTCGTCAAGCAAAAGATCTGATTATCTCATCGTGTACAATTACACAATTTTGAAAAAAAGTGTGTTGGATGAAACATTTAGAGACCTGTTTGTGTGTCTCTATGTAACAACAATGAAACAAAAAAGTGAGACAAACCATTTTTACAAAGTTGTGCCTTGTGCTAAATGTTAAAAAGCTGCATGTAAGAAGACAAATTACATTTGCAATTTTCAGCAAATAGGGTCCTGCAAACTGTATTAGAAATCAAAATAAGATACTTTTTTTCCAATAAGTCATTGAGGAGTGTGAACAACAGCAACAGTGCCTTCATCTTCATCATCTGTTTGTTTTAAAGTGGAAACTGAAGTATTCTCTGAGCTGGTAGCAGCCCCTGGGGCAGGTTTTGAAATGCAAATATCACATTTGGCTGTGAAATTACCCTTTCAGTCTGGAGAACAGCCAAAATCTTTTCAGTCATTTAGCATTAAACCTGCCATTCATGACGCATGACTCAAAGTAAAGGCTGATACTCCTTTCAGAATTGCAACTTCATTTACACTTCTGTGAGGGAAAGAACAATACAAGATTGAGGAGAAATTAACACAAACCGAGACTGGAGTTGCCCTTTACAACTGTGATGGTCCTTTCAAAATTGCTCCCAGAGGTCACTTCTTCCTCGCCGCCTTCTTCGGCTGATTCTTTCACGCCAGCCTCCTCGTCCTTGCGGGTGATAATTCAACACAGTCATTCATGAAAGTAAATGAAAATATAAGGCCGACCTCCGAACAATGCGCAGGTCCCTAGAGAAAGGCTAGGTGCAGAGATTTGGCTGTGGAAGGGAATTTAAACAAATAAGCTTAGAAGTTTGTTTATCTAATATTTGAAGAGAGTCTCGTATCTGACTGAGAAGGGGTTAGATGTTACCCGAGAGAATTGAGTGAAATTGTATTTAAAAGATCAAGGGGTGATTATTTCGAAGCTGTTATCGTGCATCTTGAAATGTTTAGTTCAGTGAATACAAATCTCTTTAATCACTCATCAATCAGGCGGAATACTGCTTGTTTATCTATATTTTTCAAGATGTCTGAACTCATTCATTGTTAAATCCTTCACTCCTAATATAAATTTGAATTAGATGGAGGCTTTTACCTTCATTAAAATCTTAATTTCCCCAATATCTCCAAAAGGGAAGGTGGGATCCTGAAAGTGAAGTGTCTCCACTGGTTCCTCCAGCACATTAGATCTGGTCCCTGTTTCAGCAAAAGGATTGTATGAGTTCAAGGTACTGATTAGAATTGCTTAGTATTGCATTAGGAAACTTGCATATGACCTCTCAGTCTCGGAGGAGTGAAACAGGCTGGCTGCTCCGGCGAAAACGGCTGAGTGTTGTCTGCGAGGTCGGACATTGTCGTAAAGCAGGGGTGCTCCTCCAACAAGTCCAGGCGAGCCGTCAGCTAGAATAAACCAAACCACAGCAGCTGAATGAGCGTTCTACTTTGTTAGTTTGACAATTGCCCAACTGGGGGAATTCATCTCGCTCAGTCGCCGTTCTGCCCTCCTTGTAATGAGCCATAGAAAAGCCATCAGCAGGCAATAGACAGTAGCGGTAATTACTAGTGATCTTGAGCGTGCAATGTACAAAATATCGTTTTATTATAACAACATTCAAGACTTCATTAGGACCAGACTGCCAAGTGATCAGTCTTAGCAAGTACTTCCCTCAGGGGCCCAGAACAGAAATATAAATCGGCCAGTACGTTTGGTACAAAATATGAGCACACACAATAAGAAAAGCTGAGAAGTAGAATAAAATGTGAAATGTTTCTTTTGGTGCAAAAATTTCAACGGGTATGAGAGCTGTCTGATTTAAAGTACACTCAACAATTTGTACAAAAGGAAGTGTCAGGAAGTGACAAGGAAACATAGGAAAATATGGGGGGGGAGACTAAAAAAGCCAGAGTAAGAAACATTGACTATCTTGTGGTACGCTGACAGTATCAAGTGAGGAGTATTAGAGCAGAATGAGAGGGCTTTTCCACTCCAAAAACTCATTCAGTAAAAATAAATTCAATCATTATAGGACAATTTCAAGATTAACACTTTTCTGTGATGTTTTAGAGGCACCCAATCTCTGTGTTTGTTTCACCTTTTTCTGTATCATGGTATGAAATAATTTTATTTAGAGAATGCCACAAACATGTCTGTTTAAGTCACACACTCTGCTATTTGAGTATAAAATTCCAAAGACTTCCTTAGTGGACTATGGTCTTTGCCAGAACAAATTCTATATGTTCACATGAACATATCTCTCCAAAGCTAGAAACCAGAACAGCATGTCCACTCAAATTTGTCATGGATTCATGAGAAAACAGCCGTAACTGTTCCACTGATAGCGACTCGGCAGCTGATTTGAGCTTAAATGCCCATGTAAGCTTCATGTTGCATTATCCTATTACTCACCTCAGACACTGTCAACAAGTCCACAAGGCTGCTCCATCATTTCCTGTCACTGTTTCAGATCTCAGATTTCAACAAAGTCTCAGTGTGCAGCTTTAGCAGGGACTTGTTCATTGTCACAAAAACGACTGAGCTGTCTGACCTCATATAAACATTTCACGTCGGCTTGGTGGAATCCTGGAGTAATTTATGTCCTTGCCCACATGTGTACCTCTAGGCTGCCGCTATACTGGTATCAAGATCCATTTCCATTGGTCCGTCACTACATTGTGTGCGGCCCTTACTCTTTGCTATTTATGCTTCATATAATTTAATATTTCTTTGGGAAGTGAATTCTCTTGGGCTCTCAAAGCAACAAAAGCAGTAGTAGCTACATCTCTCAATCCTCATTAAACAGAGTAATGCACTGTAATGTAATATTGTTACTGCCTTAAACAGAAAAACTCACCATGACATTTTGGCTCTTGGCAAAAAGAAACAAAGGTTAATGATTACATGCAGGATATTTCTTTGTGACAAAGGGCATTCACTTGTGCAGTAACATTTAATGAAAGGGAGTCATTTCAAGCCACGGTTCACTCGAAATTGTACTTTCCACTATGGTACACAGAAAGCTCGCCTACCTTAGGTGTGGATGACTGCAGGTAATCCAGGTCTGCACTGCATATGCTACCATGAAGTGCAATCATGGAGGCCTGGAAAGTATCGTCCTCAATCTCAGGAAAGCTATGCTCTAACACCTTTTCATCAGACAGGTCTGCTTCGTTCGAGTCAATCTGCAATAACAGATGCATGTATGAACAACTGGAGCGTAACACTTTCATTAAACATATAGCACTGTGGTGAACTGTGCAAATGCAAGTAAAAAACAGGTTTTTAACTTAATAACTTAACTTTCTATTTTTGTAACACCCCAAATGCTTGCAAGTAATAAATATAGAGTAAAATATAACTGCATTAGTTTCTAAACACATAACTAAATGAAGTCCATTTCATCTAAATCAAAAAGTAAAAAGCTGTATTGTGGCTGTATTTAACAATCAAAGCAAAGGCAGTTGCAACCAGTTCTCTCTCTCAGATGCTCAATTTTCACCAAGAATAGACTGATTAAAGTAGTAAATTATGAAAAAAAAAATTTGCCAATGTTAAAAATGTATTCATGATAAATGGCATCTATTTCTCAGACAATATGAAAGCATTTCATAGATAGCGTTCATCCATGTACTGATACATGGAAAAACAAAAATGCCTTGAAATGCACTTTGCTTCTGATAGTACAAGCAGACTGCTCTTGATGAAAATTAGCAAATTAAATATTTGAAGTAAATTTCCCCTCCTTTTCAAGGTGTTTTGATACCCAGATTGATCAGTTCTCCCAAGGCTAACTAACCAATGCAGGCTCTGCTCGGTAAAGGGTGCCCTCAGTCAGTCCTTCTTCCTCTCCTTCTTCAACCAACATACTGGTGAAGTCAAATAAATGGATGGTGGATGATGTACTTTCCTGCTCACCATATGGGTGTGGAGAGAGGGAATATCCACATATTCCCTAGGAAAGTGGAGAAATTCTTTCAGTCTCCATGTTTATGCGATCTGAACTGATTTGATTTAAATTCAAGATCAAATCAAAGGGAAATAGACGTTACGCATAATTGAGAATCTATAACGTTCAATATTGATTTGATTCAGGTTGATTCAGTACATTGGACTTTCCTATATTCTATTCTATATTCTGGACAGAAAAGGCTTTTGAGTTTTGTATTCTTCAAAAAGACTCCTTTATATTGATTTTGTGTAGCATGCAGCACAGACAGATATGGGGTAAGCAAGAAGGTGTAAGGATTACACTTGTCAGACTCAATTTCGACAGGCAATACAACAAAATACCCCACAGAAGTACATTCCCAGTCCTGCAAGAGAGGTGGGTAATTCCACAGAGGCTTTCCTACTGCTCTGAAATCCACCTAACCTTGGCAACCCACAGGTCTCCATGTGTATTCCAACCGGCAGATTCAATATGAGAGAAATGCAACTTAAAAGGTGACAGAACGCATTCCTGCAGAGAGAAATATCCTATTCAAAGAGTACAGGAGCCCAGAGCAATGAACATGCTGTTGGACAGAGCCAGTATTTTGATGAGTATCATGCCCGAATGTCTTTTAAACAACAAGGAAGGTCTGCGGTCTGAAAATTTTATAATGGAGTAATATGAAACAAAGGCCACAGAGAATTTAAGGCTGGTCGCGAGTGGAATGCAAAATCATTCAGCCTAACTCTGCTCTCTTTCCTGCATGAAAAATTCAAGCCCTTGTAAGGTGAAACCTCACGACCGGATATTAGGTCACATGATACCACGAAAACAGAGCTCACAGGCTTGCGTACAATTACAGTGATGATTCCACAATATGCCCAAAACAGACAAAACTCATCACTTAACATCGAGCAAGTACCGCTCTGACATCAATATTTAGATGGGTATAAACACACACTTAGTAACAAAGATTAATACTAATACTACTTGGTGCTTACAGGCAGCGGTTTGGCAACTCCTATCTGGACCATGCCCAGCTTGGCCCCCTTCAGGGCCTGCACAGCATCCTCCAGGCTGGCATTCTCCAGGTTGGTGGCGTTAACATATATGAGACGGTCCCCTGGCAGCAGCCTGCCGTCATTCTCTGCCACGCCGTTAGGAACCAGAGATCGAATAACAATCACTGTCTTGTCGGGGTCCAGCGGGTCCTGTGGCAGAGCCGTGTCAGTAAAGAGAGGTCAACAAGTAAACAAATGCAGCCTTTAAATTCCCCTTCCTATTAGAAAATATTGAATCGAACCCAAACATACTATAAAATGACTATATGATGTAACAAAACAATATTATCTGTGCAAGATGATAATATGCCAATTGTGCAAAATAAGTCCCAAGTAATAACAGCTGCACAATTTTTCATTAAACGTAATTCACACAAGAATTTTCACCTGGTAGTCCAGAATGCTGAATCCCAACCCCCCTTCTCCCTTCTCGAGCTCAATATTCTGGACATCCAACTCCCACATAGCCAGGGGAGATCCTATCGCCTCCTCGGTCACATTATCCTGTGTTGCTGCGGCTGTGTTCAGCTCTGCGTCTTCCGGAACCAGTAAACCGCCGAGGTCTATTTGTGTCTGCAGAGGCAAAACCCGAAAGGTCTGTGTAGCTACTTGCCTTATTCACTGTTATTCCCAAACTGTAAATTGCCACTCTACAAGTGTTTCTGGCAGGAGATAAGGAGGAAAAATGGTTGGGATACTAGTAGATTATCACACATAAAGCTGAATAGATGAAAACCCCCTCCCTTTTTTCTTTTTGACATTGAATGCCTTGGAGCCTCATGTAACAGGAAATGCATACTAATTTGTCAAATAATTTTCATGTTTTTATGAAAGAGATAATTATGTGGACCAAGACAGATTTTCACATAAATTAGGGGCTAAAGTTTCACCCTACAGAGGTCAGAGGGATAAAAAGGATTTTGATTTCCTATATATTATAATTTAAAACAATTATGTACTGTATGAAACTGTTTCATACTTCAATTCAATGTAGCTATGTGCCCGTATAACTTTAACAACTATCATCAAATTTCAAAGCTATTCTTGCTTGGCTAAAGTCTTGGTGAAAAATGATATATTACAACCAAAGCAGTAAAGGTTTAGTGCAGCGACGGCTCCATCGCCTGTGATTACTTATATATTAGACGGACACAGGTACAGGCATAGACTTAGAGAACGGGATAAACACAAACAAAACGCATGCGTACATGTACATTCTTGTACACGCCCATACACTCAGATAGGGACACACAGACACATTGAGACATGCATGCACACACACACTTTAGCAACTACCCTTGCAACCACCCATTATACCAGCTTTATTAAATGCTGTTGGCCTATGCTGCAGAGGCATTATCAAATAAATTGGTCTTAATAAACTTTCAGCCTCCCCTGCTTATCACTGGTCTTAATCCATCAACGTTGGTAAAGTGTGAAGGCAATGGAGCGACTAACAGCCTATGCCGAGGTAATAATAGTGGATTGGTTATAAAGGAGGAGGAGGACTGAAGAGCATTTATCTCCAATCATATTCCCTGGCTCATATGCAGGGGCAGGGAATCATTTTTCATTACACATTACTACATGTCAAAGAGACACAGGGAGGTTCCTTCTGACTGATATGCGACATCTGTGTAAGTAAGATGCCCTGCATATTAGTAAGCCATGATACGGTACAGATTTGCGCAAGCATGCAATAATCTTTGTGCTGAATTATTACCTGTATTTGCGTTGACGTGGACAAAGCCTCCGATTCTGGTTGGCCAACATCCACATCGCTCTGTAGGTGAGGGGCTGGCCGACAGCATGTCATGTATACACAGAGTGGAAGCTCCTTCAGGATGCTGACCACTTCCTTGTGGGTCTCACCAATCAGAGATATGCCATTTACCTGACACAGGAGAGAAGGTTACTGATACATTAAAAGTATCTACACTGAGGAAGTGCTGAACAAAGCCTTTATCACTGCAGCAGAGCTGTATGCGCATGTGCAGTGAATGAAAACAAATTATTCATGTTTACAATTGCTGTAAATGTTAATGGGGAAATATGGTAAATGAAATATCCAAGTCCACTCTCTTATTGATTTCATGTTATAACCTCTTACCTCAAGCAGTTCATCTCCACTGAACAGCTTCCCACAGCGACCCACAGGTCCTTCAGGCAGGACAGAGCGGATATAATGATGACCACTGTTGGCCTCCAGACTGATGCCCAGGCCACTGTTCTCACTAAACTTCTCCACCTGAGCAACCTGACATGGCAGAAAGGGCTCAGTTAACGTGATAAGGTGAGTTCTGTCTTTCATAATGTATTATCATTTTTACTACACATTTGTTGATAACGTGGTCCTTCAAATCTTGTCACTCCTCATTTTAAGAAACAGAATTTGGATGCTTTTTGGATGTTTTTGCATGCTTACAATTCCCCAGCAACTATATTGTTGTTAATGCATTTTAATGAATGAGAAAAAGGAATTCACTGTAAGTAATACGTACAACAACTTCATTACTTGGACCCAGAATCTTCTGCCATTTCTTCATTTGTTCGTCCTCTTCAAAGGCTGTAAGCTTGATCCCTTAAAAACAGAATACAGATAACTCTTAACAGTACAAACCACTTAGCAGGTTGGAATGCAGCATTTCTAACCATTGACATGCCAAAGAAACATTCATCTACTGACTAAACTGCCTGAAAAAAACATTACACTGTTTGGAAAACTACCAACAGCTGAAGATCAATCTCAGTCTCCTACCATGTCTGTCTTCTGTTAGCTGATCTTCAGCTGGGCTGACATCAGATCCTTCACTCTTATACTGGAGATGCGTCTCATCTGGAGCGACTGTAAGTATAAACACGGGACCAACAGTCAGGCAGACAAAAGCATTTAGTGGTAGAAGTGCACAGGCACCGAACGCAGTCATACACCAACCACGAAAACCACACACACATACTAAACACACATTTTGCATACAAATGTGCAAGTAATTCAAAATTGTTTATCAGCAGGTTTTTAAAAAAAAAGAAGGTATATGTCCATATCCAATATCCAGAATATCAGACATTATACATTCCAGGTATAAAAAGATATGTTTAATCTTAACAATGATTAAACATATCTTTTTATACCTGGAATG
>OMOW01031137.1:4159-20128 GCA_900312555.1 Lamprogrammus exutus
GTGTGTTCTTGGTGTTGGGTATTACTGGTTGTAACTATTTAGTGAGAAAATCCTTAATAACATAACTCTTCTTCCTCTTCCACACCGCAGTTTTTCCAGACACTTGAGCGCCCTCTTAAGCCACAAAAGCCTTTATACAGTTGCTATCACATGCTGAATGCTCTTCAAAAACATTAAACTAGTTAATTCTGTAAAAATCTGTGGCATTCACCTTTAAAATGCCCAGATATGAAATATTTGTTGTTTGAGAACAAATTGATTTCTTTTAAGAAGAGGCTTTAAAAAATATATGAAAATGTGTCATAGTAAATTCTCTAACATCTAAAATCATTGTAGTAAGTGGCATTATCTATTGTAAAATATATTTTATTCCAATACACACACAACAAGAAAAACAGTTACCTCGGTCACATGGTGAATGGATTAAGTGAAACCTGTGTAGTAGATCTTCAGGCTACGGGGATGTGTACAGATGTATTTCTGGTCATCAAAGCTGTCCTTACAGCAGTCTCCGCTATAGTCTCTTGTGCTTTGCTAAAATCTTGCATTGTGACACTGTTACACAGTAGTTTCTACACTACAGACTAATAAGATATAGACACGGATTTTGCAAAATCGCAGCTTGTTTCACTAAAGTTTATGAGATTTCTGTTAGCGTGACACTGTGAGAATTAAACCACAGCAAAGCTTGTCTTATACCTGCGCATATGTGTTTTAATTAGTGTGGTAGAAGTTTGTCAGAACAAAATACCAGAACACAAATTTGTGTTTTTGCCCTAAAGATATGTTGGTGATAAGGTTGCCTTGAAAACACTTCATGTCAGCTGTGTCTTATTCAAAATTCACTTCTACCACATCAGTGACAAATAAATTGTAGCTTTATTTAAAATATCACAACTAATTTTTCTTAAACATTAACACTGCCACTCTATAACTTAAAAGATCTTAATGAACATGTACACGTTTAAAAAGCCTTTTTTATGGAACCTGAGCTTCCACGCTGTTATGTTATATGTTCGTAAAGATGAATAGTGGAATCAAAAACATGACAAATGTCTAGTGAGTGTCTAAGTGATTTTGTGGCTATCAACAGTTCTATTTTAATAAAAAGCAAGTGGAATGAAATAAGAGTTGTCTTTGTCACAATGATTTTAGCCAAATGTGTGGGGAAAAAACACAATGAAATTGTTAATTTTTGTTAATTTACTGATTTCTTGGATTTTTATTGTCAGTTTATCAAAACACACATATGAAATATCCTTTAAATTTACTTTTTCTCCCGGGATGGCAGGGAATGAGTTGGATTTTTTTTTCTTTCTGTGAGGTCACATTCATTGGCACTTTTGCCTTCCAGAGATTTACTGTATAATACATGACTCCATTTCCTTGAGTACTTCAAAAAATGACACGTTGAGACATGTCTGTATTTTTGGAAACATCGCTTCTGCAGCCTTGTTCATCCAACCATGAGACTGACTGTAAGTTGCACACTGGGAAGGGAAACAAGGTCATCTTTGTTTGGTGAAACCAGGCCCAGAAGGGAAACTAGACCAGGAGAGGAGTGCTGAGCTGACATTTACACTACAGGACTTGATGACCAATGACAGTTTGTTAAGCCTACATCCACAGTTTTGAAAGTCTTGACCCATATCTAATATCTGTATTTGATTCAGATCTACAGTGAATGAGGGTTTCGTTTCAATGGTAAACAAAATGCCAGAAATAATTACATGAGATGTTGCTCTCTGAAGCATCTTTAAATGTGCACAATGAGGTAACTACTCTGCAAGGCACAGAGGGATGAGAGCACTTGTTGCTGCTATGTAAGCAGAAGAGTAGCACATTTTATGCAGTGTGAGTCAGAATTCCAAGGAAATTAAGATCCTTTGTTTGGATGACTGTTGCAGATTTATTTCCACATATGCATGTGGTCCAAAACAGATCTGACAATAACTATAATTTTTTACTATTTACACTTTTAAACACATATTCATCATATGTCTTGTGACGAAAAAAAATGTCTTTGAGAAACTTTATCACACACATACACACACGCCAACGCTTGTTCAGATTGTACTTGGTGGAACGCAATTCAATGTCGCCACACAACCACTCATCACATCAGCAAGTGCACATCAGTTATCACATTCACAGTTTTGTGGCGCAAGCAGGCTGGTGCATGAGAGTTTGTGACAGATTGTGCTTTGTTCAAAATCTAACAATAACTCACCAAGTCACAGGTCTGACTTAAGGTACATTTGTTCAGAAATGGCTGAAGGGTGTCTAGCTGTGTTCATACAGCAGCGTCAGGTGATTTGTGCATCTCTGAGAGACAGCAGCTACGTCTTATTTGTATTCTGTATTTAACAGAAAAAAAGATAAAGATATGAACTGGTAAAGTGTTGTGCTGTTTGTCACCAAGGCAGCAAGGAGAAAGAAGATATAAAGGATGTGACTGAGTTTGGCAAGTCACAGCTTCGAACAAATTCTGACTTGATCAGCCTGCTACGACACAAGAGAACATTAAAGATGAAAACCCTGTAATCCGTGGCTGCGATCACAGCCAAACAGAAAAAATAAAATGGTACAAATTTTAGGCTTGAATAAAAGATGACGTCACGTCTAAAGACAGCTTTTCACATGTCGAAATTCTCACAAATATTGCACTTTTCAAAGCATTTCTACAGACATAAAAAGCATTTTCCCCCAGTGGCCCTACACAAGACTAATGCAGTATGTTTTGTTCAGCAAGATGGAATATTACACAAATAAATCAACCAGTGGGGAAAAAAGGCAAATTAATTATAGTTTCCCTGAAGTTCAAATATCTTGCAAGTACATGTGTTGGCCAAATGATGTATACAATTCTCACTCTTTTAAATTGAACACCAAAACTGATATCATGATACATAAATTGGCAATCATGTGTGTTATGGGAACACGTTACATTTTGTTGATTTGTGGTATATTACAAACATAAACCACAAAAAGACAATGTACACCACGATGGGGTTAATAATGCAGAGTGATTTTTCTGTGACAATATGCTATTTGACATTTGACATTTCGGCCTTTATTAACACACGACAGTATTAATAAGTGACGGGTCAAGTCGGATATTTTCGCAGAGCGCACCATTCATAAACATTTCTGTCTTATTACCATAGATTCCGTGACATTTGCTGAACAAGACCCTGTCATGGCAAGTGTGGGCAGTTTAACCCTTCGTGTGCCTGCATTCACTCTAACAAGGGGAGCTCTCACCAGGGGCAGAGCTGGTCTAGACCCAACCCTTACCACAGCTATGTGGTTGTTTGTTCAGTCGACCTGCCCCGAGCTAAATACAGACACCGATTGAAGGGAGATGGAAGCTGGAATTAAGGAACAACTGCAAGTTTCCCTGAAAATGATTCTCAGGTGTACCTGTAACAAAGTTTAAATGAGAGCCTTGAAAACTTACATAAGACTATCACTGGGTTTGATAAAAAAAAAACATTACTGTGATATGGCTGCATTGAAGTTTTTAATTCTCCACAAGATTTCAATTTGGCATCACTTTATGTGCAAAAGCCAAGACAGCAACTGACTATCCAATGTAAGAAATATTCACTCTGAAAGAGAGAAAGCCCTTTCATAAGAAATTACATGAATCCATAATAAATACTTTCAGCTTTGACATACATAAATAAAGGCCTTCCAGAGATGATTTGAAATAATCTGCCGTCTTCAGTTCACAGTGAGAGCATTCATGTGAATCCCCATGTAAGAGAAGAACCTGCTTCTCGTAAGCGTGACCTCCATTTGTGGCTCATTCGTTCTCAGAAAAAATTGTCATGACTGAATTTCGAGTGTAGTGGGAACCATAGGACTTCTGGCTAGGCAAATATCACCAACTCAACAATCACATGCAACAGATGTAAAAGAAACACATAAAGAGCTGAGAGAGTCAAAGGAAAGCTTGACTTAAGTTTTTGGAGCGAAATGAAACCAGGTTATTTAAAAAATAAATGCTGAATTCTAACATAACCCTAACGGCCAAAAACACTAATTTGCAAGGACAACAGATGTGTCATCTGGATTTTCAGAAATGTGTAAAAGAGAAGTGATGGCTGTTCAGCGTCCCCAATTTTCATTTGAGCATAACACAGGCACTTTCACTGCACATAAATGTGTGCAACCTGTGTGTGCTTCCTTCTGGGCAACCATTAGGCTTTCCATTCACTGAATACAACAACTCATTCCCTCAGCCCGTTTTTGTTCACTTTAGTTTTTGTCATGGCAACAGGTCCAATGATTATGATAAAGAGACCATATTAGGAAGGGATCGAACAAGACCAAGAGTCCATGCCAATCAAAAAGTGCAAGATTTCTTCATTAGAAAAAGGTCTCAATGGCATGAGGAGGGAGAAGATATCCCACCAGCTTTTAGTAACAATTGCAGGCAAGTTCCTTTCATGGCATTAATTTCAGCCCCCTTGTAGCTCACCCTAATCGAGTCCTGAGGTACTCTGGCGTGGAGTAGTTGAATAAAAGGAAGTCCATCCGGTACAAGTTGAATAGTTTCTTCTGATAAAAGGGACTGATGTGCTTAAAGAAGCGTGCTGCCATGTTGCCATCAGTCCGAGTGCTCTTACCAGAGTTTGGAAACTGAAGTGTCCCCTCCACTCCAGTCAACCTGAGCACAGCCTGTGTGTCTGGTTCTAGAGTCTCGTATTTCCCCACCACGTCATAGTGGATCTGACATGGGTGGCAGAGGGAGTGCACCCTCTCCCAGTGCTCGTTGAAAGGTTCCTCTCGCTGGGTCCGAGGGTCGACGAGATACTGGACAAACTCCTGGAAGGAAACATCATTCCCTCTCTCCAGTGCTTCAGGTTCCGGGTCGGGCCGATGCCGACGGATGATCTTGGTCCCGTAGCGCTTGTGGAATGCGGTGTTGTAGCTACGTGTGAACTTGTTCCGATAGGCAGACACCAGACGCTCGAAGGGCTCACGCACAAAGATGAACTTGAGGTAGCTGCGAAGGCGCTGGTTGATCTCAGAGACAGAGAACTCTGAGAGTGTACGGAGATTACCTGCTATATGGGCCTCGTTGGCGGGGATGGCAAGAGGGTCAGTGTAGCGGCCATTACCAGTTAGGACCATAAGGACACGCTTCCAATTGGTGCAAGCTACCTAGGAGTCATAAGAGAAAAGGGAATTTTTGTCCGCATACTGAGTTTCACAAACTCGCAAAACACATTATTCTTCGACAGGCAAATCTCATCAATTCCAACTGTAAATAAGTAAATGAACTAAGTAAAATGTCCTCTTGTTGACAGAAAGATTGACTAAAGGCTAATTATGATATAGACTATAACCTCAACTGCAACCAACCTTGGGCACGTAGCAGTAAATAAGGTTGTGTTTATCATCCACAATGAGGTGTTTGAGGTCCTCAGGCGCAAGCACACGCCGCTTCCTTGTGTGGCTCAGACACGCCTGCTCCAACAACTCCCTACGACCCTGCAGAGATCTCTGGGCTGCCAGCAGCTCCAGCTGCTAACAGATATGGGATGATGATGATGACAGAGAGTGGATGAATGAGGGACAGAATAGATAATTGAGGGAAGAAGAAGCAGACAGAGAAACACCAAATTGTTGTATGTTCAGAAAAACACTAACATTGTCAATTTATTTTATTTTAGCGTGGTTAACTAGAGACAAGTGGGTCAGGGGTCAGATGTTACATATTAAAATGAATATCTACATAGATTAAGTTTGTCTTAAAATAATTTATAAAACTCATATCAAAGTTTTGTAAATTGTTTCAGAGGGCAGAAAACTGAAAATTTCAGTTTAAACATTGACAAGGATGATGGCTGAAGGCTCACTCTTGCATTCTTTGTTCTCCATGAATGAGCATACGTATTTGTTGTGGAATTGTGGTTCTTTATGATGAGCCCCAGAGCAAATTTTCGTCCACTCAAAACATAAGCCTCTTTGGCTACGTTCAGACTGTAGGTATAAAGTGGCCCGGATCAGATTTTTTTCGTCATATGTTACATGAATCAGATTTTTTTAGAACAGTGTGAGCAGCAAAAATCACATGAAATCTGAACTTTTCATAAGATTTGGGCCACTTCCATATGTGGTATTGGAATCCGATACATATCTGATTGTGACAATGCGGCCGCAGTCTGAGCCGTCAGATCGGAATTCATGCGACTTTGATATCATTCCAACTCCACATTTGTCATCACATCGTGCTGGCTGGTCTTCCGAAAACAAGAAAGAAAATAAGAAAGATGGAGGACAGCGGTGATGCAGCGTTTCAGTGGAGGGACAATGAGGTTAAAGATCTAATAAGTATTTGGGGCGATAATACGATTTGTAAAATCTATTTGTAATATGTAATTGAATGCTATATCTAACAATGTTAAAAGGACTTAGGAAGTTGCACCGCATTCTTTTGCCCATGCGTGATGACGCAACCAGGAAATCAACAACCACAACAACTTCTGCGGTCATTCACACAGTTTGTTAAATTACTTGGATTGGATATATCAGATATTCGTGGACACTAGACAGTTAGTTGGAGAGGCAAGAATATGTAAGAGCAATTGCGATTCATAAATCGAGATAAATATGAGAAATAGTTGTCTGTGTGCTTATTTAGTTCATCGAGTGCTTCAAACTGTTACAACCGGCAGTCACTGAACTCCAACAACCCCAGAGTGTGTATTTTCTGAGCAATGGGCCTTTGCATTAGGGATACGGGCCATCGGACTTATGGGCTTTCGGAGCTCGAGAGCTCCAGTGATGCTGTCGAATACGAGAGCGTTGTTTATGTCTGGGCGAGCAGGTCAATTCAGGAGTGTGATCTGTTCAGACTGGTATTGCACCCAGGCCACATTCAAAGATCAATGTGAACAGCGTAACAAAAAAATCATATATGAGCAATAAATCTGAATTGAGCACTAAGGCTTGCAGTCTGAACGTAGCCTATCATCGTTGCCTCTGGTTACAAGCAATTCATAACAATTCTGTGCCTCCTACTGGCATGGGGTGGCATAAAAAGAGCTCCAGTGCAACGTGTTCACTGGCCTGCTCTTTAATCTTTTTGTCTTTTATCTTTTGAAGTATACTGGGGAAACCAATTTGTATGTACTTGCCAAACATTAGTAAATGGTAGCAGTGAGCAGGACAAAGCAAACCATATAGCACCATAACATTTTGTTGTTTTGACTGGTAAAATTAAACTATTTGAATTTGCAGAGATTGTCTGTTGTTCCAAGTGGCTGTAGTGCACGTGTGTATATGTTTTCTCACTTGGTCACCATTGTAGAGGGCCTGCAGTGGGCTTCTTCTACTTTTCCCTGGTCTGCTGCCTCTCTTCACAGCTGGTTCTGGAGTTAAAGAGAGGGACATAGAGACCAAAAAGTCACATAATTACAGCTACTTGTCATCATTGATTGCTTGTGAGGCATTAAAAAAGACTATACGACACAGGCTTTAGAAAACACCAGAGCAAATGTACTATTGTCAAGAAAAGAACCACTGATTCGAGGCCAACAACAAAGCCTTTGTTTTCGCGAGAATTTATGTTTACCACAAACGAGAAACATTTTTCAAATGTGTATTCAATTACACTATACAGATGCCCATACAGAGTTATAGGGGAGATCAGTTGGAGCCAAGTTTCCTCCTCCTCTCTGGTCTGGCTTTGTTGACGTGATCCCCATTTTAAATACTCCTCCCTCCTCTCATCTACAGATTCTATAGGAACATCTTGTTCCTTTCAAACTCTCTGTACTGCTTCCACTGTGCTTTTCCATTCACCTCTTTTTTTATTCTGGCTTTGTTCTAGCAGCCACATTTTTTCCTTTCATGTGTTTTTACACCTTGAGAAATTGCGTATTCTATAGCAAATAAAATCAAAGACAAAGACCAAACAGATTGTAAACGACTTCCAGAACACACATTGCCAAATTCCTAACACTGATCGAGTGTGCATCACTGATTTTCTATGGGTTTCAACAATGCTTAACTGCCTAATATATAATGACAGTGATGGACCTGCTAAAGGGTCAGTGAGGTTGAAGAAGTTAAAATACCTGGATGGAAATCGATTCATGTCTCTCCTCCCTCCTCCAGGCTCTATAAACACATCTGTCCTCTCCTTCCATCCCCACACTCCAACCCCCTCCTCCCCAACACCCCGACAAAATTGACGGCAGGTCAGCATTGGGGTCTACGGCAAATGGCACTGAGGTGATTTGTTTTGCACATGTGCCCAAAGATGCCTAAAAAGTATGCCAAAGAATTGGTTGCTTCTGTGCACAAATCCTTCTCTCCCAGCTTTCTGTGGGAGAAGGATTTGTGCATAGAGAGAAAATTGGTGTATAAAGAATATGATCATCAAGGAAATAGCTTGGAAGACAGCCTATACAATCACAAGAAGAAAAAAAAACCATACAATCATATGGAAAATATATCAGTCTCCTGGCAAAGAAAAGCAAGATGAAGTGTTATGCATTAGAATTATGCAATCCAGAAGAAGACAGAGGTTTCTCTCCGCTGTTTCACTTCACTTTGAGCTGTGATTTCACCAAAACCAAGTGCATTACTGTTTCACAATGTCACCCAAATGTAAGAAATCTGTAGACTTATATGAATATGTGGGCTTGAGAATCTTACCCTTGTGAAAAAACATGTAATCCCTCTTATTCCAACCAAAAGCCTAAAATCAACCACTAAATCAAAACTGTTCCCTGCATTTTGATGAAGCAGAAAAGGACAAAAAGGCGAACATATCAGAACCAGTTACTAGGAAAACACACTGAGGTGAGTACTGACGAATACTGCACTGAAAGAGGATCTGAGAGTGAGAGACAGAGTGACACACGGGCTGAGACTGTCGTGACGCAGTGTGTCCCAGTCCCCCGTCTCTCTGCGTGAGCTCACATGAATCATCAAAATTCCAAACTTCCTCTGGGCACATCTGTGCCAAATCATCTAAAACAGGCAGGGATAGAGATTGACTTCCTGATGGACAAAGCTGAAAAGCTTTATTGATATGTAAGCAATCCACATATGAAGCCATGTAGGATATATGTATATGTATGAAGCAAGAGCATAGGTCTGGTTTTAACTTTTTTTGTTGTTGGATGCCCAATGTTAACAGTTGTGTATGTGTACTTGCTGTCTCTGTCTTTTTCTACTGTATCTCACTTGCTCACTCACTCACTATAAACCATCTTAAAAATTCCGACTTGTCTTTATACTTATTTTTCAATCAACTCATCAATTTAAGGCCAACTACGGGGGTATGGGGACTGGCATTGGCTCGCTTGCTGTAGCGTGGCGTGGCCAGTTCCTCTTCTCAAGCTGCATGCCGGTAGGTGCCCATGTCGCGGCGAGTTGGCCAGTGGTGCCTGGAAGTGGTGGAGTGGTGCCATGACATATTTAAAGTTCCTCCTCTGGGCTATGGACTGATTCAAGTGAAACTGCAGCTGCTCACAAAGCACTTTAAAATGGTCGTCTCCATAGTTCAGAAATTGCACATCTGTGCTCTTTAGGGGGCAGGTAGTATCAAAGACAGAGAAAGCCTGGAGCACAGGGCAGGCCTCCTTGAACTGATTGTCCAGGTTTTATACCAGCTCTGTGCTGTAGCTGTAGACCAATGTCCCAAGAAAGCGCATGATCTGAGGATCCTTTTCACCATTGACTTCTAAAGCTGAATATGGACCGTCAGAGGCAACATGGTCAGTCAAGTCTTTGACAACATCATAGTTGGTCTGGATATCCTGAATCATGGCCTTTGTGTGTTCAAGAGATGGCTTCAGACATGAATAACATGTGGGGTCTTTCTGAAAGATCTTGGACAAGGTATTCAGGTGAGGCAGCACTTTGTTAAGCATCAGACAAGAGTAATGTAACTGAGATAGCAGGGTCATGAAGATAGAGTAAAATGTCATCCGCATACAACGATACAGGATGATTTTCATTACCAATTTTAATTCCCTTTATCTGATCATGTGACCTAATCATAGTTGCCACGGGTTCTATAGACAAAGCAAACAGTGTCGGTGAGGCAGGACAACCCTGTCTTGTACCGCGTGAAAAAAGGAAGGGAGTGGGGTATTGGGAGTTAGTCTTCACAAGTGCCATTGGAGATCTATAGAGACTTCTCATCCAAGAAATAAATGTAGGACCAAAGTTGAATCTTAATAGCACCAACATGCGATAATCCCATTCGACTCTATCCAATGCCTTTTCGGCATCCAATGAGATTATTACATTTGGGTCATCAAGTTCACTAGTGTGGGAGAGGATGTCAAAGTATCTGCGGAGGTTGTCTGAGGAGAAGTGGCAACAAACAAAACCAGTTTGGTCTGCATGAATAAGATTAGGCATCACTGTTTCCAACCTTAATGTTACACTTGTGATGTTAGTTCTATCTAGACATTATTTTAATTCTGTGATGTTCTAATTGTTTGAACTACAATTACCAACCCGGTGATTGTCCTCACAGACGTGTTGAGTACTAATGTAGCCAGAAATATTCACGTAAGTGTGCCTAGGTGAAATATGGCATGTAGGTACCACTTAAAGCCAACGAGACAAGTACAGCCATTATGTAGCATTTTTCACTGAGGCATATTAAACAGCATTTAAATTAACAGAGCAAATAAAATCCCATTTACAGTATGTCACAGCATAGCCCACAATAATGCTTTGTGCATCCAGATATTACCACTACAGATCACTATACAATAAACGACAGCACTAATATAGCGTTTCTATCAAAAGAACAATTAGTGAACAAAGTTGAGCCTTTTACAGAGACTGACAAAGAGAATGGTATACAAAACTCCAATAACATTTTCACTAATTTAATAACTTACAGCTTATCGGAAGTAAAATATGTATTATATATTCTTCATCTTTCATCTTCATCTTTCATTCTGCAATTTGGTAAAAATATAATCAATCAAACTGCTCTGTGCTTTTCATTAGGTGGGAATACTTTGTGTAGTCTGTTTCAGTAGAAGGAGATTGTGGGAGTAACAGCCAATGATTAAAGCAAAACTCCATAAAGTACAAACTGGCTGATGGATTATATAACACCGAATGGAAGACTGGCTCCTACTGCTTTTGAAACATTTGAGAAATGTTTGTGGTTTGTGAGTTTTTGCCACTGACCACAAAGAAAACACTGAAAGCAAAATCCCTGAATGGAGTTTGGCTTTAAGTTGGGCAACCTTGACTCGCCATGAAAAAAATAACACATCTGCTCGGCACTCACAAACTCCAGATAACAGCTGCTCAGGTCCCGGTCACATCCCTCTGTCCCTCTCTGTCCAGCTCTCTCAGAGAGCTCACCACACATCTCTGCATATCTTGATATTTCTCCTTTCAGCAAAATTGCCAGAAGACTGTTTGACATCGTAAAAATATTGGTAAGGAAAATTCAGTAACAACTTGCCAATACCTAAACTTTTACCCATGGCATGCTCAGAAAAACATATTTCAAAGACTTCCCATTTGTTAGGAAAAAAAGGGAAGTAAAATGGGATAAAGGCAACACTACAATGACTTCTCTAAATATTAAAAGATGCATTGTGCTGTGCATGAAAATTCAGGTACAACTGGATATGACTGAATAAGAGGTGTCTACACACTCAACAGCACTGTAGATCACATAATAAGTAGCTTAGTCCTGTGCAACTTCCTCAGGATATTGGAAAGTAGGTCAAGAGAAGAGAGTGGAGCCTTCACTCTCATTAATGGTTTATTGACTCTCTTCAAATATAAGCATTATACGATGGGGAGGAATCATTAAGAGTATTTCATCCATAATAACAATGCAGCTAATAAAGGCTGATGCAAAAACAATGCAGCCGATAACACAACAAATACTTCTTCGCCACTTAAGCCTGGAAGGGAAAATATGACTTTTGCACTGCGCATACACGCTAACAGTTACAACAAACTGAACTACAGTGGTTTTGTTGTGAAACTCACACCTCGTCACACTTAACGTCATCACACACGTTACCTATCACACATTTCCACACTGACATTTCGGTGCAGGCTTGCATTACTCTTATGCTGAAGAGGGTTGTCCACTGTTGATCACTAATGATGACTGTGGAACAACACAACCACTGCTAGTTCACTATTCATGTGTATGTTTTATAACTGGTACAAGCAAAGCTGATTTGTGAACATCATTTCATATAACAACAAATCAATTTAACTTACAGTGCAGCCAATAATCTATGACAAAGTTACAGAGCAGCACATTATGGATGGATATGACTTGACTGAATCAGTGGATTGCTTGAAAAGTCCTTTGTGCACTGAGCAAACTGCTATTAGAGCTTTGTGTTTACTGGCACCATAAGACATCATCCAGCCCTGAGGTTCTCTAATAGCTGGTGCCAAAAGAGATACCCTCTTTTGTTGTGTATACAAAGTTTAGCAAAGTAATGACCTTGAATTTATAAGAATACATCAGTGATTAACTCTGGATTCACTCTGTCATGTTTTCTTGGTTGGATACATGTTATTACACATGTAAAGGCCACTACACTAAGCCATGTGTCCTTTTCTGTCACATATTCTCTGAACTCTTATTATCTCACATCCATTCTGTCACAAGTTTACACCACAAACTACCACTTCCTCTCAGACCCAGGAAGTGATACATTACAAACAGCACGCACAAGTCCCCCTGAGTTTTACTACACAGCCAAACAGGCCCACGTAGAAGCATGTCTGGTCTGATTCATACAAACAAGGTTCCATTTAACCTTTAGACTGGCCTGGATTCTCATAAACACACAGCACTTACTATCCTCTGATACATCAGTTGAGCAAGACTAAAACACAGAGACAGGGACAGAAAGAGTTAAAACGCTTTGACTATGTGTGTGGGCCCTTTTTGTTGTTGTATTTTCACCTTTTTTTCCCCATCAGGACAGATCTCTGTCATCGTTGTAGACACATAAGCTTACTTTGTATTAAACAAACCTCTTTCTTTCTCTCCAATCATGATCAAGGTCAGAGAAGATATAAAAGTTGAGAGCACTTAATTGCTTGAAATCAGGACCTCTCTTTATGATGGTGTTGTCATGGAAGTTCTGTTTATGAGCTAAAAGAAAACCATAATGTAATTACAGTAGCCTTGCCCAGGGTCAGTTAAAGTCTGTTTCACAATATGACTGAACAAGACTGAAATAAGAGGATACAAATGATGATAAGTAAGGACAGGAAGAGAACGTTAGGTCTTCAGTTGTGATATACGTACCACAGGCTCTCTGTTTTGAGTTCACAGCTCCTTTACAATTTGGAGCTTTACTTGCAATACCATTTATCCATATGCCTGTTGAGTGCAAAATAACATTAGAAACACCTTCATTGTGCAGTTGTACCACATCAACAGGATTTTTTTCCCTGAGCACCACTTCAAAATGTTTCACTTCAAAATACTGTATACGATGACAGAGTTCAGCGTGACCTGAAATAAATCTTCAGATCAATCTTATTCTCCAAAAAAACTTTTCTAACGGCTTTGGTCAAACACATTACAAGATGATTCAGATTAGACAAGAGAGGCTCCTCTGAAATGGTGAGGCCCTGACAACTTCAGGCTATGTTACACAACCACACACACACATATTTCAGAGAACTGAGTATAATTCCATGGAATATGTTGTTGGTTAGAGCCCGGTTTCTCAAAAGTGTCACTTTATTGTGACCATTTTACTATGACCACTGCACTCCTGCCTCATAATAAAAGCAACTGTATGCAATACTTGTCATTTGGGGAATTCCTTAATCACTGAAACAATATCAGGACTTATAAAACAGAGAATCAACAACAGTTCAAATCTATAGCTGAATTCATAGCAATCACTGCTAGTGCCAATCAGACCATTAGCAGTTTCTGGCCTGATCTCACCATGGGAGTCACTCTAAAATCCAGGAAGCACTCGCATTCCAGCATCTTGTTCAAGTGTTTTTCATTGTGAACACTTCTTTAGAAACAGGCATCCAGCTCCAGCACATAAAGCCAATTGAGCTTTCGTATTTCCTCCATTTAAACAATCCCTACTTCTTTTGGCTGTTTGAAAGAAGGGTAAATGCCAGGAGGCAAATGGTATAACAACTCACAAGATAAAACATTCTTAGAATAATAACAAAAAGGCTTTTGATATACCCTGCACAGTGAGGCCGAACAAATAACCAGCATGTGGTGTACTATGCGCTCTATAGGGTTGCCAAGCGTTGTGGGGGAGCCTGAAGGCAACACAACATGCTGTTTGTTTCAACAATCAAATTGATGCCAGTCAGATTATAAATTGCAATGTGCGTGTGTATGCATAAAACTGTAGCGTGTATATACATTATATAAAGGGGTATGTATGTGGGTGTGCAAGTGTGTTTGGGGGTAAATACACAAAAAAAATAGTATGCATGCATTTAGTGACGAATATTACAGTGTGTCTGCCCAAGTTTAAGAAAAATATAACACCATATTGTGCATTACAGGCATATTTGTGCATATGCATGGATGTGTGTGTTCGTGTTAACAGTATGCTCATGACTGTATATGTGGGCCAGATACACTAAAGCCTTCATGATGCCATCATGTTGTTTGTTCAGATCTGTGAGGCGGAATTCATCAGTGTCACAAACAGTAGTGTGGGGTTCAGGTAGAAATAATTTTGAATGATAACAATAATAGCATTTTTCCACTGCTCTGTGAATCATATCTGAAGCCGTACCAAAGCAGACATATCCATCCTGCGTGATCCACTTCTGTTGTTGTTGTCCTTTATTCTTTTATAAACCAGATTTTTTTCTTCTCTCAACGCTGCTTTGAGGATTTCTCCAACTAGCCATTCTGTGAATTCCATCATTTTGAGTTACCTAGTAGAATCTATGTCTGTGCCTATGTCTTTGCTTTTTAGAATGACATACTGTACGTGAGCCAATCGATGCCCCACAACATCAATACCAGTCCAACTGAAGGCAAGCATCAGCACACCTCCATCCTAATTGGAAACAGGGCAAACAATTTGATGTCTCAGCTCAAGTTAGTATGTCTCAGCTTGGCTGCAAGTGTAATGACAAGGAAATAGGCAGAAACAGTGATCTTGTTGCAGTTCTTTTTTCCACCTCTGAACTGATCAGTTTCTGTAATAACAGCTGTGAAAGAGCATAAAGGATACCCATTCAATTAAACTTGAATTGTGTTATTCTTGGGTGTGCGTGTGTGGGCAGTTTGCCATGTTGGGATTCACTATTGTCTCTGATTGCTGGGAACAAGAGAAAATAGTTTTCCCATCCTCTGGTATGTAAAGTCATGTGCTGTTGCATAGCAAATGAACTGTAAAAATTAGAGAGGGTGACTTGAGAGCAAACAGCATCATGTACAGAGAAGATATTCAGGCCTGAAATGATCACTCCACCAACAGCAAACATATTCAGGAACTAGACAAGTCTTGGTTCTCTGGCTTTACAGGCAATACTTGTTGTTTCAATACTATCGGTCCATTCCGTGAGACATAAACCAGGTTCAGGTCAAATGTGGTTGTACAGGTATGTGATACCCTAAATTCCAGTTAGAAAAATCCAGTTAAAATGACAAACTTAACAAGACCTGAATGTAAGAGTCATTTAACTCAGCCAAAAGAACTGAGTGAGCACACTTGGCAATTGTACATTAAGCAAGTTTGGTTGGGCTAGCAACAGAAGAAAAGGTTTGGCTGTGTCTAACAGCATAGGCTGGGGAGTTTATAACTGTTGTTGTGGATTTCAACTAACTTATAAATGCTAACACGTTCACACCACCACTGACAAGTGCATACCACCCTCCAACAATCAGCTAGGATACAGGATGTACTATCACACACACACACACACTGACACACACACACACACACCCACACACACACACACACACACACCCCAACCAAC
>OMOW01031155.1:0-15913 GCA_900312555.1 Lamprogrammus exutus
AGGGCCTTGATTTAACTGTGGAAGGGGATGAGGGCTGCAAATGGCAGGGCGGGGGATGGTTTGGGGAGTGGGAGGGGGAGGGCAGTGAAGAGGGCTTATGTTATCTGTTAGGCTTTGCCTGTCCAGTGCATTACGAGTCCTGCATCGCTCATTTCATGGCAAGTGTACTGGAACAGATTATCTCTGGCTGGAGAGAGAGAGAGACGGAGAGAGAGAGAGAGAATGGGGGGTATGTGGGGGCCTGGTTTTGTAGTCTGAAGATGAGCAGCAGAGTGAGCAGCCTCCAAATCCCTGATTATGCACACCCCTACAATTCCTTCACATTATCCACCGATTTATTTACTTTATTTATTTACTCCAGCATTCAGCAGGTTTCTCTCTCTCAGCCATTCATAGTCCAAATAATGCTGCATTACAGAAAAAAAAGTTTTCTCTGACTGAATAAGCAATCTAAGTTAACAGTTAACCAATGAGACACATTCACCTGTCTCTTATTTTGTCAAAAATATTCTTTAAGCCTTGAGAAAGTAAATTTCATTGAGGCATAGCCCATTTTGAAAGTATATGGTATTGTGTTGTGTGTTGTTGTTTTGAGGCTCAAAGGTTTACCATCACAGAAGCCACATGGCCAGCTCAGGAGGAAGCCATTTTGTGGCTTTCCCCACAGCATCTGTTGATCCCTGTGGATACTTCCTGCCTCTTGTGTTCTATGAAAGATGAGATGACTACGGACCACCGGGTGAGGATGGGATGCCTTTGCCTCAGGGGAGGCAACAACTGGAGTCATCTGGTGGCCTAAACTTGGCCAAAGGGTCTGAAGCGTGGGCTTGGAGCGGTAATACAGTTGTTTAGGGGCACAGCAAGGATGACCTTTCTTAGTTAGTGTCAACGGCTGTCCCATCTCTCAGATAACGTCTTGTCTCTCTGAGGGCTGTGGTAAACACGTGCAGTTCAGGTGCCACATAAGAAATGAAAATCTAATGAATTGTTTGATCCATCCTGTTTTTATCTCTTATAATACACATGGTGCTGTGCAGTTATCAGTAAATAACCTACAAATATTAACTCATTGGCCTTTGCAGAGTGGATAACAACTGAGTTATTCCAGTTCTAACGTGTCACTTTCAAGTACCACGTTATAACTGGATAAATGTTGTTTCATGTTGTTTCATTTTCCTGATGTTTCATTTTTTAAATCAATCTCCCAATTAACATTATTTTACTTTAACAAGAGGGAGACACTATAACCTTGTTTAGTTCACTTCTACATTAACCATCAACAATAATTGACACCATAAAATGTGACTTGTCTTTAAACTGAGACATGTTGAGATCATAGATAGTTAATTTTTTTCATGCTTTGAAGCTGAACTGAAACTGAATCAACAGAATAAATGTATAAAAATTTCCCTGTGAAGACAGTGTGTAAACAGAAGATGTTCAATTCTCTTTAAAGTTGTTTGGAAGAGTTTTGAAAGTTTACTTAAGAAAATGCGCTGCAAAAGGTCAAATTAACACATTCCTTAGTGTTAGTCAGAATGCAAATTTTATTTTGTTAAAGCTGAAGACTCAGAGCAACATGGGCATCCCACTGGAGTCCTCTTTCTTGCAACATGGCAAATGTAAGTCTAATATTTACTTGATGGTTATCCTTGGTTTTGGATCACAAACTCCTATCTAATGTCTTCATCTTTTAGTTTGGCAGATGATTGAATTTAACACTAACCACTTCTTCTCTAGACTGTCCACCATTTCATAGTGCCAAGGTTTCATATATTTAAGACCAGAGAACCAAGAAAAACTAGTTAAAAGCTACATAAGGTTGCAGAGTTAATTGATCATTCTCAGTGGGATCAGCACTACTACTACAACAACCCTTTCACTTTACAGTCATTTCATTCAGCGTTGCTAAAAGGGTTTTTAAAGAACAATTTATCTTCCTGCATCTGTTTGATGCTCAATACACAATCTAGGACATAAAGCTTGTCTCTGTCTGGCTAGCTTTGACTATTGTTCTCCCCGTCTGTCTCCTTTTGTACGAGCAGCCACCACAGGGGTGCGCCAGTAAGAGCGCTCCCTGCTTTCTTCTCGCTTTTCCTCCTGATCTGGGCAGGAGACAAAGCATTCAAAGAAGAAGAAAGAAAGATTCTTATCTGAGCCGGGGAAAAGGTTTTAACCCTAAAAGCCAGAGCAAAGAAACTCAGAGTCTCTCTCTCTCCTTTAGTGTTCCTGAGGGGAACGCACAGTGGGCCGCATATTTGTGTTGCTGTGTGCCCACTTTATACCGCTCTCCCCTGCTGAGCGAGGCTACGCAGCATGGAGCAAAAGGCCATGCTGGAATGCCTATAATGCACTGTGGAAACTGTGACTGCTTTTGATTTAAATGGTTTCAGATGCGCCTTTTGGAGGTGCGCAGTGAGAAACAGCTGGTTGCTGTGGCTATTGATATGCACAAAAGTAGAGCTGAGGCTGTTGAAGTAGCCCTTGCCAAAACATAGCATACAAAGCATCCTTATGCATTACATTATATTTTGGAGATATACCGTATGTTTTTGCCAGATTATTATGATATTGATCATACTTTTACAAATCTTATCACAAAGTCATGTCAGCATCGAAGCATATCTAAATTTATTTTGAAAGACTTTCTTTGAAAAATATTGTAAAGCATCATACATAACTTTAGGTGAAAGTTTTTACAAGGGAGGCAAAATCACATATCGTAAACTCTGAAATGCATACCACCACAATACTACTTTCACAATGCACTCAAAGACCGACTTCAAAACACAAGAAAGTTTGTCACGGAGTTTTAAATGGTCTCAGTCAGCAAATACGACAAAAAAGAAAGCCTGTGAAGTCTTTGGTTTCTGGGTCCTTTGCCTTTCCCACTGTTTCTGTTGACCAGTGTGAATATTGGATTGGGAGAAGAAAGCTTAGATAAAGCTATGTTTTCATCCAGGTTTTGGATAAATTCAAGAGAATATTGAAACATTGCACAAAGAAAATGCTTATTAGATTGTACAATATTTTTTGGAGTACAAAACATACCTGAGTTAATGTTAGAAAACAGAGATGTAACGAGAGAGTGGCTTTTCTGCCATGTAACTTCTTCCATTTTTTCCTTAAGATAGACCGCAGTTTGTCATACCCTTTCCTCAACATAGCCGCCTTCAGTTCCTGGTGAATCCATGCATTCAGCTGCTGTTTTCCGTTGTTTTCCGTTTAATATTGCGGTTATGTTTTTCTCATATATAAGATACAGAAAAGCTTTGATTTCGTCCTCAGTGCACTGATGGCTGTGTGGTACATTTTCAAGTTGCAGCTACGTCCAAAATGAAAACGTGGGAGGTCAAGTGACATCACTCTATTTGCATTCCCTTTTTATTCAGCAAATGGTGTTTCCTTCAGAGTTTTTTCATTTTATTGAACAAAATATTTCCCATATCAAACGAGCAGAGAAATGTTTTAGCTCATTTTGCCATAAAAAAAATTTTTTTTAAAGTTTATATTTGCCTTTTCCATCAAGCATTTTCAGTTTGATTTGTCAAAATTTGCATAAAAATAGTTGAATGGAAGCCACTTAAACAGCCATGGTCATAGTCTCGTACTGGTCGGATATATTCTCCTACATTGTGACACCTACTAGTGTCCCCACTCTTGTCACAGTAAATTGACAGCATAACTAAAGACATGAGCTTATCGTCACATACTTAATGTCTCTAATGTTCGTACAGCATCCAAGCACAAGAGCAATACAAGTCTCGGCTGTTATATGTGTCTGTACGTGAAACCTCTTGCTTTTATTGATACAAACAGATTTGTAGCCCATATTGACTATAAACTAAAGATGAAGTGGCGGTTCAATTAACTGAATTTTCTGATATTTGGAATCCAGCTGTGTTGTTGAAATGCTGTATGATGATTTTCAAAACAGGCTACAAATTTTGTAGATGACCAAAAACCAGAAGAAAAGGGTTGAGAGAAATATTTAGTCCTAACAATCTGACCATTAACATGTTATTCTTCCAGAATCCAGACCCATTTCAAACTGTATCTTTCTTCTTTTTTTTTTTGTCTGTCACACAGAAGTAATTTACTTCATGAATAGGAGCTATTGTTGTGCTCCACACAATGTGAGCAAGTGTAAGCGTTAAGCTCACATACCAGCAGACACACACAAACACACATACACAAGCCTCCCTTGCCTCTACCTGCAGACAGTGTGGAGAAGAGATAAGGCTGCATCAAATGCACAACGCAGTATTGATTTCCATGCCAACCAATCTCACCCAATCAAAAAAGGTCGCGCTGTGTAGAAATCAAAAAGAGGCTTCTTTGTTTCAGAATTGCATGCTGGGTAGCCTTCAGGCAGACAGATCCTGTGAGTGAGACAGTTTGAAGCGTAACGTTTTTCATCTGTGGCTAACCACCTCGTGCAGCAGGCAAAATTGGAAAACAATATTGATATCTGACCAATTTAATGGCTCAGATACCAGTGTGAGAGAAGGCAATTTTTCTCCCTTCTTTTTCAGAAAAGTAGTCTGGGCTGGCTCTCAAGCACAACATTTGCCAGAGTACTCCGATTACACACTCATGTTGGTGTGAATCTAATTTTGTCAGCCCCGTGCCATGCCTTCAAAACTCTGTCTGTAGCCTTTGTCCGTTTCTGCTGCTCAGTCAGACATCATAAACAAGACAACAATTCAAATCTGCGGGACTTGTAGGCGGATTCCACAGCCTTCCTATGGCTCAGTGTGATGACGGTCAAGACGGGGGCTTCGGGAGGCGTTTTTGATGTGTTTGTGTTGTTTCGTGCTGGGCCCAGGTCACCCCTACATGCATTAATGAGCTGATCTGGTGTTTGATGTTGGCCTTCAAATCTCCTTTGTTGCTCTGGCTCCAGTGTCCAGCCTCTATCCTCTTTCTGTCTTGCTCTTCACATACTCAAATATACCTCTCACTTTACATACACATGCATCACACATGAGCAGATAGATATACTCACTTCAGCACTTTATCAATATGTTTACATGCACACTATAGTCAGATTTTTGTCTATTTCAGTTATGTGGAGTAAACACTATACATCGATGGAAGTAATTGGATTGAATTGTTCATTGAATATGTGCATATCATGATGCTTACGAGAGGCAGTGTGACAAGAGAGGAAATGCGCAGAATGCTTGCGCTGATTGTAAGCCGATGGATTGTTTACATGCTTGAGTAAATCACTTGCAATTGCATTGTACTTGGAGTACAAATGTTGATTTATGTCGATTTCAATATGATTATGGTGTTTATGGACCCTCCCATTACTTTAAATTCACTCAACACTGCAAGTATTTGTCTTAACTGCGATTAAGCCATATTCATGCACAGAATCAACAGGAATCTGTTGGTCTTCGAGTATACAATACATGATTTGTTGCGTAATCGCAGTATGCGGTGAGTCTGACCATTGAGAAAAATCGTATTAAGGTGCACACATAATGTTCGAAAAAAGCGATTTATCACCATAATCGCAGTATAATCTAAGTTTTAAAGTGTATGTCAACATACTGACTTGATTGGATTAGTTCAGTTTTAACACACGTGTAAATTAACTGAACTGGTTTGTTTTGTTGTTTGTGTGTTTCAAAGTGCTATATATATATATATATATATAGCAGTGTATATATATATATATATAATGAATGCTGCAAACAGCATAAACACTGAATGAACTGAAAATGCCATAAAACCTTCTCCTTACATTAAGAGATTGATTTTTCCTTTTGTAGGCTACATTCTCCTCATGATTGTTTCTTTTTGTATGTGTGTGTGTTTTTTTCCTATTCATTTGCCAAGTCCTCCCAAAAAAACCCTAATTTTTGCTCAGGCCGCCAGTGCGGCCTTCCAAATGCACAATTGCTTTCCTCTGCAAGCTCTCCTGTTTCCCGGTATGCTAATTTCCTGTGATGATCAGAGGGACGCAGGGATAAAAGTGCTGCGCTTAAAGCACTTTGTAGTTTTTATATTGTTGCCATAGTAACATGAAACTGGAGGCCAAATCAATGTGCCGTCTCTCATTTGCATGGTGAAATAGAGACCTTAAACAGAAACAGAGGAGAAACAGAAGGGAAAGGGAGACAGATGAGTAAAAGAGAGCACGAGGGAGGAAAAACAAATGCTGCCCCACATTGTGGTGCATCACCCTTCCTTCAGTACCAGCTAGTTTAACAAGTACAGCCGCTGTTTATGCATTGCAAATGCATCTACAATGGGCCAAAAGATGATTAAAGTACACTCACAACAGATGAGATGTCTTAACTCTGTCTCCTCCCCCAGAGCTTTTAGCTGCTCCCTATGACGCCTTCATGTAGCTCTGTATTCTGCAGTCTTCACTTGATATGCAACCTGCATGCTTCTGACTCTACTTTGAAGTTGTTCACAGGGCTACGGCGCCATGATTATCCTGCCCTACACAAACCCTCTGCTCCAGCACCGAATTGAATGCTGCCGTCTGCAGGATGTATGGAGCCACAGCCCAGTGCCATGCAAACGCCTCCAACCACAGCCACCACCCCCACCCTGTGAATGCTTAATTAGTTGTTAATTAGCTTCCCGATACAGCACAAGCGCAATCTCATCATTTATCAGTTTCCCAGACTGTGCAGCTGTTAATGAATGACATAATTTATTCAATCCAATCTGCTCGTCCTCAGAGTCCAATGCTGTGTAAAGGCTGAGTGTGTGCACATGCATGAAATGATTAGGAAACATCTTACTATGCTATCGCAGCAATGCGGTCAAAGGCATATGCAGGTATACAGAGCAGACCTCCCATCATTCTCTGGGTATTCACACCAAACCTTCAGTCTAATTACCATTCATATATACAGGCTGGAGGAGGCCCATATACTGCACACACCTTCTGTTAATAGTCTCCACCCATTCATCTATTTCTACACCAAGCTGCCTCCAGGAGTAAAAGTAACTTTGTACATTTACATTGTATAAAATATTGTACTTATTACTCCATTATATTTGTTTCACAGCTGTATTTCCTTACCAGTTGCTTTGCAGAAGACTTCAAATTCTATATGAGATAAGCTATTGCAACTGCTGTTATCAGGTAAAAAATCCTTGTATCTCAGTTTTGTTTTAACTTGATGACACAACACATTTTTATTGAAAATCCCAACAGTTTTAGAAAGGGAAACAGACTGGTAGGATAGTGTCTAATTCTTCCAACTCATTTGGAAGTATTGAAAATGCCCAAAATTTGAGATACATGTACATGCAAGATGTGTTTGGGGATGTAACAACCTGTTGTTTTCAATCATGGCAAATTTGTGCTCTAATTTTATTCAAAAAATTTAAGGGATTTTCATTTTTGGTTGAAATCCCTCTCATTTTCATAATTTGGGGGATTTTTATTATTGATGCATTAACCTTTAACAGATACCCTTATTTACAATGAGTAGGTTTACTAAGGGTGCTTTCACACCTACCTTGTTTGGAGTGCATTAACCGAACTTTTCAGATTTTTGGCAGGTATGAATAAGTAATCACACTATGGCGCGCAACAAACAAGCAAACGGTGGTTATATTGGCCGTCTCGGTCCGAGTGAACCCTGGTACGATTTGCTGCAGGTGAGAACACGATGGATTATGTAAGGACAGTAAGCATCTACTGGAAATATGGGCCGATGACTACAATAAAGGGAACAAATGAAACAAAACAGTGACAAAGAAAGGATTCCAGAGAACCATCCAACAATGTCGCATTAAGGTTTAAAACTTAGACAAAGTTACATTAAAGTCGATGATGCCCTGTGGAAAAGTGGTCATTTGACAAATTCTCATAGTATGATCTGTACACACATTCCTACAGTTGCTTCATCTTGATCAACTGGTTGCAATGCCATAAAGGAAGCAATAACATTGCAATGCCGTGAGAGAACGTTCATAATCCCGACCAATCATATAACACCCATGTCAAACATGTCACAGTAAGCGTCTTTCAATGCAATGTGAAACCAAACGAACCAAACAAAGAAACAACGCATCAAAAGGTGTGAGTTAATTTTACTGTTAAAACTTTTTACATTTATTCAATTGATATTTTCAATACAATACTTTATTTGTGATGGTGTATTTTACCATTGTGCTATTGGTGTTTTTGCTTTTGTTTCTCCACCAGTGACTGCCTCAGATAGACCACATGATGGCTGACTGTGCCCCTGCATCAGGTTTATAATTCATCATAGAATGTGATCATGTCAGGTGAGCGAAAGAAGAAGGTTGATCTCAGATTAGTGTACAGGCTCCCACACATGTTGCTGAGGAGCGCAGGAAAGGTAATATATGTGAAAATAGGAGATGAGATCATAAGGTCCTGGGTGGTATTTGTTGCAGAACTCTATTGGATCTCATTATCTCCATGCATGGGCAAGAAGTCAGGTTTTTTTTTTGTTGGTCCTGGCATCTGATATAAAAGCAGGAACAAGAGACCAATTAAAATGCAGAATCCCCACGGTAGTCTTGTGGATATTAGAAAAAGTCCATGCCCTAACATTAGCAGGGCTCACAAACTGTAAACCCCCTCAGGTTACAGCCAGGGGTTAAGTCAGTACAGAGAGGAAAACTAAAGCAGGTTTGGCTGCTGCCCAAGGAAACGCAGCGTTTGTGAGGTCGGCATGTAATTACCTCCCAACAGCCCTCTGATTCCATTTAGCACTGGGCTAATCTTTATAGGCCTCCATCATGCATGGCAGCCATTAGTCACATCACATAGGTTGTTTGTCATCTTGTTGCAACATGGAGAACTCAAGAAAACAGAAGTGTGTTTTAATGTGGAACTGAACGGATGGAGAAAAAAGGGGACACAAAGAGTCTGGAATTCTTGTGGCAGTAAGAGAATTTCACTAATCCCATGAGGAGGTTTCTGGGAATTTTGTAGAAGTGGAGTCAGAAATTTGCGGTGAAAAGGGTTTGAGAATGGAATCCAGAGATGAAAGCCAGAACCCCTCACCATACTTCACACAAGGGGCCAAATTACGGGTGACGTCATCATTGTTTTCCACGGCCAAACAGATTAACCTTAAACGAGGCCCTGGCTTGGTGACTGCTGAATCCGCTCATCAGGCTCAGGTCCACGTGGTAGCCTGGTGTGATATCTCTCGGGCAGGGGCCGAGTAAACACACAGTAAACACTGACATCATCTATGGGAACCAATCAAGTGTGACATCAACGGGGGGAATGTTCAAGAGCGGTGCCTAGTTTTGGGATGGATGCTGAGTTTAGTGTTGTTCTTTGGAGCGGAAAGAAATTAGTTTACAATTCAAAGGTAAATTCAGAAGACAAGGCTGATTTAATTTACTTAGAAAGCATTTCTGTTTTAGTTTGCTCTCAAAGGACACTTTACAAGTATTTTTCTACATGTTATGGTGCTTGTACATTATTTGGGTTTATTTTGAACTGCTTTGTACTTTCCTCGTCTACATTTTAGAGGGAAATACACTTTTTACTCCACTAAGTTTATCTGACAGCTGTAGCTTTGTGGATTAAATTAAATGTAAAATGCTGTAGTGAGGTAAACTACATTTTTGGACATGATCTAAGCCCGCATACTCAACGGGCTCCTGTCCAGATCTGGACAGAAATAAGATTGATAATCAGGACGAGGAACAAAAAATTTCACCGCAACCTGACATTGACTTGCAAGGGACACATCGTTGTCCTGTCATTTCTCACCTGCGAGTAGCCACAGTTTAGCAAGCTAAGTTTGACAGCAAAAACTGTGAGATTGCGCGAATATGCTTGATTTGCAAGGTCAGTGTCAGTGCGGGAACATTAAAAAAGCACTATGTCACTGAACAGGCCATTTTGAACCAAACTACTCTATCCCCACAACACAGAACACTTTCCTGGACAAAGAATGTCCCTTCTACCGATGCTCTTTGCCAGCAGAGGGAGGCCCTTTACACTCCCACTGTAGCTACATTTACATTTAAAGTCAGTAGTACAGCTAAGACACTGTACAGAACCAAGATGTTCACAGGTTGATTAATTAATAATCCTGTTTACATGTAAATTCTCAAGCATATCCATTCGACTGGACTCTCCCCTTCCTCATGCATGTAGCAGCCCCTGAAACGCTCACATCCCCAAGTCTGCATTGTTTACTTTTTGGTTTGCATTATATTACATAAAAATATAAAATATTATCATATTTCATGCTATCCATTTCTAAGGGCTTTATCATGTCTCCAAAAGTACGCCATCTCTCTCTTCAGTTCACTCATGTCGGACGAGTTTAGCTGTTACTGCAGCTTTGGCTAACTCCTAGCTACCTCATTAGCTTGCTAGAGGTTATATTACATTGAAGTTGCGTTACATTACATGCTTTATCCACACAACGGCAGTTATGAATATTTATGCTGGACATCGTCACCGAACGTATGGTATCAGGAAGAAAAACTCCAATTGTGAGTAATCAAGCAATTTATGTGATTACATCTACATCTACAGCCTTGACTGCCTATTTTAGCTTAATTAAGGTCTTATTCAGATTATTGCAAGCATTTAAATGATCACTCCTTATTCTGAATAATGGTCTTCGTCAGACTAATATTGGACAATAGCTAATGTTTACTTCAATGTTTTCAGCTGTTACATTAATGTATTTGTCTACATATTTATGGATTTTCCAAGGTAAAGATCACTCTCTTAATCCACCCATAGCTGGACCTTTGATACAGAGATTTGATAAGTGGACCTTTAAGACTTTTGTATTTGTAGGTGAGTAATTTTCCAATGTGGCATTACTACATTTACAGTACTTTTACTTATTTAAGTAAAGGGTTAGAGTACTTCTGCTGTCACTGCAAAGAGGTGAGGGACTTGTGCAGGTATCTTCATATAGGGCCAAAGGCAGGTGTGCAAGCAAACACATCAACACACACACACTCCCATTATAGCTTAATTGGCACGGCAACCCAGGACATTGACCAGGTGTTGCCTTGGCGCTGTTCACATACCTGTCTCCTCTCAGCCACCTGACTGTGGAGAATAAAAGCCGTGATTAATTTAGGCTGTAGCTTCCCCTTTTTTAAAGCCGTCCAGCGCGCGCTTTGATCTGTTTGCACTGCATTTGATCTTTAGTGAGGCTGTTAACAGCACCACTGAATTAGACCGTTGGCCCCAGACGAAGTCTGTCCTAATTACCGTCCCCTCTACTTAACAAAAGCCCCAGTGCCTCAGGCTTGAGCAGTCCACCCTCTCCAACACACACACACACACACACACACTGTAAGGGAGGCTTTTAAACCTTTAGAAATGTAAAGAGTATGGTCAGAATAGAGGACAAGCCTGATGAGAGATGTTCTGTCAGTAAATGTATGTATATTTTGGTTCCATCCTGCTGTTGGTCTAATCATCTAATTTTAGAACTATGGTAAAGTCTTACTATTCATGACTGCCAACTTATGGTAATACTTAAAATCTGGTATATAATACATGTATTGAGACAAGGTTATATAGACTGTGTGAATGTAAACAGACATTGGTGTCTTGATTGTTTCCATCCATCCATTTAAAGTTTTATTTGTTTTGTTTTCTCAACAAATGTGGGCATGTAATATTTATGTAGAAACAGGTAGTATCTGCTTTGTAGTCTGCAGCATCGTAGATGCACGCTGCCTGCTCAGATGTGTTGTGCATGGTTTTTAAGCCATTATATCATTCACAGGCAGTTTCTCCTGTTCCATAGCTAATATATAATTTATGTGAATGCGTGTACACATCATACAACTACTCCATTGAAATGTAAATTCCCTCTGGGCTCCTATAATGAAGCCATTTGGGAATTTTCATTTTAAAACCACACCATTGCACCCTTAAGTAGAATTGTATTTCTTTATTGGCTGATGCAAACAGAAAGGAGATATAATGTGTTCTTCAGATGCAAAGTTGTTTTAAAATGGAACATGTCAATAATTGTGGAATTAATTCAGTTTTATTGTTCCACCCACACAGACAGTATACCACACAATTAAAATCAATGAGTATATCAACTCTCATCTTTTTCAAACTCTGTACGTGTGAGTTTTCCCTCTGAAGCTGGAAACCAAGATGCGTTTTAAAGGAAGAGTTTATAGTGTTGGTTTAAAATAGCTGGTTTCTCTGCTTTACTTTGGTCCTGCTATAACAGGTAATCCTGACCTCTTATTTCAAACCTACATGTGTGAATCACGAATCTTGCTCAGGGATCATAAGCATGCCTTGATTTTCTTTTTTAAACGCCTTTGATGACTCTGCGGAGTACACTTGGCTTGGCAAATTCTCACAGAACATCATGAGGGCATTTGCACTAAAGCAACACAATCACATGATCTTGCCCACATTGTTTGTTCAGCTGATATCCCCCACATAACTCTGTTGCTCAAGATAGGAATAGGTAAGGCTGCTGCTGCCAAAAAAATTAAGTGTGAGTAAAAATTAACAGGTAAATAAATTGCCCTTGTATCTGCTGTACTGTAAGACACACAGCTGCTGTTTATGTTCAGGCAACACAATGTCTGATGGCTTTCGTCTACAAAGTTAAGGCCTCTACACTGCGCAAACTTGGGCAGCTGCAGACGAAAGTTAAAAAATAACAATAAAATTGTGATGAAATCTTTCGCTGTCAGTCCAAAACAGTGGTCCTCGAACGCAATAGGATTTGACACTCTACCTGCAACAACCTGCAACAAAATTCAGACAATGTCAGAAATTTAGGGCCGAAATCTTGCAGTTTGACCGCTGCTGTGAGCCTCATCTATAAACCTGCAAAGAATGGATGACAGGGTGATGACGTGTTTCTGCCTGCATGGATTATTTGCTGCTCGTCGTAGAGCAACAATTCAAGAGCATTCATCACACAATCTGACATGCATTAAACTTGATATTGTACAGTCTGACACCGATTAGGACTACAATTTTATTAAACCCATCTTGCAATGTGAGATATGCAATGAGTTTATAACGTCACTGTTACCACACAGACTGCAGGAAGCATTAGCCATCTGGCTGACAATAACCAGAAAAACATAAGGAAACTGGCTGAGGTCATAAAATATTTGTCTACAGATGTGGAAGTGTGCAGTTTCTGTAGGCTTTAATGGAATAATAGATTACACGTTGCTATAGAACGATACATTGAGAATGACAACTTAAAAAATTGCTGTGCTTATTGTCAGAAACTTTCTGCATTGTAGCACACTCATGGTTTTAAGAATACACCTGCTCACTTGATGGACTTTCTCGCCAATATAATGTGAATACAATGAATACAGTGAATTACAGGCATGCGCATGAAAAAATTCATGTAAAATAACACTGTTCAGTTTCCTCGCAATATTTTTTCATACACAATAACTGGAAAATTGCATATTATTTGAATAATAATATATCTACATGTAAATGGTGATCAGAAATGTGAAATTTTAATATTAAGGTAAATGTTAAACGTAAACATAAATGTGAAATGTAAATCCGAATGTTAAATTTGAATGTGGTTAGGAAATGTAAATGGTAAAAGCCTGGGTTGTTTTTAGGTCGTCACATAGAGAAACAAGGGAGATATCTACATTTAGAACTTAAACATGAATGTATTTAGAAAATAATAATAACAATAATAATAATAAAAGGAAAAGCAGCAGCAGTTCCAGTGTGACTTGGTGGTCGCTGGACACTTTAGCTTAGGCTTCACATCAATTCTGCCTGAAAACACCCAAACTGTTTTTATTTATGATTGTGACTTTCAGATCCTGTATTTCAAAAGCTTCACCATTTTTCAGTCGTGTGGTGATTTAACCCATGTGGTATCATGTCAACAACTACAGTATTAGAAGAAGAAGAGCAAAGAGCCTCTGCTGTACCGCTCTGATTCATGTTGCAGGAGAAGCCAAACGTGCCTGAGTGCTGTTTGTGCAGTTTGTGGGGAATGCACCATTGGGACGTATGGATATGATGCTTATACATACTTTGAAAAATGTGCACGCATACACACAAGCACTCTCAGTATTTTGGAATGCAGAAGGTGCAGATTTATACACCTGACGATGAAAGACTTATTTGATTAAGGCTTTTAAGTTCAGTGCTAATGGATGGTGCTGATGGAAGTTGAGTGCTCTTTGCTTTAAAGGAGACAATCATGGCTCTTTGACAAAAAGGAGCTTGATGTTGTCTATGAAAACACTTTATTTTGCACTTGCGAGGAGCACAAAACTATCAGGACAACTCTTGGCTGCTGTTTTTTACATCTGCTTTCCAGGGATCAGATTGGTGACATTCCAGCTATGGTGGCTAAGTCAATCCATGATTTTCTTTGAAGGTTTGTGGATTTTTAAGAATAACAGGAGTATATGCAATGATAGCAAAGTTGTGTTTTTGTGTTTTATGTGCTGAAATTGTAACATTGTATTATTTTATTATTCTAAGGGACTGTACTTGAAGTTTATTTTTTTTAAAGAATTTTTCAATAAACATAGGATGGATCATCATAGTCTGGTCATTTATAGCTACTTTGTCTACATGCCCTTGAGCAGCTTTCTTCTCAGGAACTTTAGAGTCATTATCATACACACGTGACATCATCTGCTGTCATACCTTTGATGCATTTCCTCCACACTTTAATTCAGGCACAAAAGATAAGAAGAACCCACAGCATACCAGCCAGCGAGAAGAAGTGTGGCGAAGAAAGAGCAACGCAAAGGCAAAATAAACAGATTTCAAAGGACTTTTATATCGGGACATCAAAAGTGCCATGCGATGAAACAACATGCCGCAGCTTGCTTTAATTGACACATTGACAACCTCCAACTTGTGATAAGAAGAGGGGAGTGGTGGCAAGAAGGATGGAGCAAAGGAGGTAGGGAAGGAGAGAGGGGCTGTGGAATGAAAGAAAGATCAGCCTAAACAAACAACAATAATGGAATGATAGAGGGGCTTAATTTCGCCTGACAGACGGCGCTTTCATCAGATTGTGTGCCTTGAACTCCACCTTGATTAATTATTAAATACAGTGGCCTGCTCTTCTGCTCTGGCCCTCTTTTGATGCGCCTGCAAAATGTGTTTCTGCTGACAGACAGAGATCCACTATTGGCCTGTTACACATACCAAACTAGTCTCAGTATTGTGTTATAATGCAGGATTATAGCTTTGATGGTATTACAGCAGCTTTACAGGGAGGTTCTCACTATCCAATGTGAACCTTACGCATAGATCTTCATCCCCATCGCTCTTCTTCACTGTGTTCATTTGATTATCCATACAGTGTTGATGCGTGTGGTTGGGACACAAGGATAGAAAATATTCTAAATACCATATATGATTTGTTTTTGCATATACACTTATTGGATACACCTGTACAATCTGATACAATCCAGTATAACAGTGTTCTATAGTAACAAAGTAAAAATATGACATTACTTAAGAATGGTTTGGGAGTATATGTTCTTAAGTGGAATATTTATATTCCCCCCCCAAAAAACCCCCCAAATACATTTACTTCACTAAAATATCTGAAATTTAAAAATAAATAAATATATACTGTATATATATATGTATATATATATATACTTTAACACTTTTGTATATTAAAGCGTTAAAGTAATGTGATTTTTACTAACGGCACACTTTGAATAAAAAAGAAACACGTACTGTGTGGAATATGCCTGCACACCTTCAGTAGACTCATGCGCAGTTTACAAAATGAAACAATTACTTTTTAGCGAGCAGCAGGACTTGCATGTAAGACCGCACAATGCCCATGTTCAAACAGCAGTACCTGTTTTAAAATCTGTTTTGACAAAAGCGTTAAAGTATATATATACATATATATATATATATACTTTAACGCTATACACACACGTGTGTTTATAT
>OMOW01031157.1:0-12108 GCA_900312555.1 Lamprogrammus exutus
ATGTCAACTACAGCCCTCCAAAGTTCCCACAGAGTGAGTACATCCATGCATCCTAATCTATCTGTGACCCAGACTGTCTCTCACTCTATCCTCTCCTGCGTCATCCATTTCATACTTCTGTATGTCCATGTACGCCCATATGCGCATCCCTGTGTGTGTGTGTGTGTGTGTGTGTTGCTAAGCCTGTCTGGGAAGCAGCCAGATCAGAGCCCTGAAATCCACCCCAGTGACACAGATCATCAGCATCAGCAGCCTTGATCATATTCACACCGAGGGCCATGCCAGTCTGAAACACCACTGCAATGTCCAGCTGTAAACAAATTCATTTAGGGGTTTGTTTAAGCAATATGAGCATTCTAGGCATATTTTAATATAAAGAAATAACAGCTTTATTGATTTATGTGCATCTAGGTAAAATACATGTTATTGTTGCCCTTAAGGGATTTTCCCCTACGATCCACACTTGGCACTTTCACTAACAATACTGCTTAATTGCAAGCTCAGTGGAACACGCACGTTCAATCAGTGAGGGAGTATACTGAATTTATGGAAATGCATGAAAGAAGCCTGTGTTGGTTGTAGGCTACACCTGCACTTGTCAAGGTACTCAAGTATTCTGGGTAATTGGCTGTTGATTGCTGCCATTAACATGTGATGGCTAAGTGCATCTAATTCCTGTTCCATTTCCACGGTTCAATTTGATGTCACCACCCACTCTTTCTCTCACAGGTGATTAGCAATGCCTGTGAAAATTGTTATTTTTCTAATGATATAAGCACATTATAAGAAAGGAGCAGGAGCCTCAGAAGCACAATTGTAATAGACACCTTTGCCTAATTGATATCCTTTGTGGTGAGCAATAAAGGAAAACGTGAAAAATGTCATTTATCCATGTGTCCCTTATTTTACACAAAGCCCAGTGGGTATAATGAACAATGAGGGGAATCCAAAGCAAAGGATTTCCACAAATCTGAATGAATCTGCCACAAAATGATTGCTGGGGTTCCATCAAGAGAAGTCTCAGCGTTTATTTCCATGGTTTAATATTTACTTCTAATAAACCAGAGCTGTAGAGTTCTATTATTTGTTACAAAAGACAAATCTCCTTTGTGTTTTTGTCAGCCCTTTGTCTCTGTAGTTAAAGCTGAAATCATTATGGAGAATAGTGCTCAGTTTTACTATTTGCATCTCTTACAGTATCGCCACCTCAGGGCACAGAGACTTGGTATCCCTTTGAGTTTTAATCTCCTCGTCTCTGCCTGCATCCTTGCGGCTATTTCATTTAAGTTTTAATATGTGTATTTGACATTTTGTTCATTTAGACCCCCTCCGCCTCCCCCCAGTCTTAATTTAATTGACGTGCTGCTGCCTGGTGTTGTTTGTTTTCTCCTTAGTGAAGATCTCTCGCCATCTCATGCTCACACACTAATCATATGGAAGTTATAGAACATGGACCTGGATCTGACAGTGTTTGCATGTCAGGGGTTAAGGATCATGTCAGGATTTTGTAATATTTTTGAAACATAATCACATTTTTTTTTAAATCAAATACTACACTTTAATATGTTTGTGTCCATCCTACTATTACTACTACTACTATTATTGTAATATTACTACTATTCCTATTTAAATCCTCAATAATAACAGTGACATCAGTAATACGAGTAATACCACGACTATAGTAGTACTACAGTATATTTGGAATATATTTCATATATATATATATGTGACATGCATACACTGTATATACACATATATATATTTGAAATATATTCAAATATACTTGTATATATATAATATATAAGATATATATATCTCAGTTGAGTATTATTATTGCTATTATTTTTCATTTACATTTTTCCAATTCAGCCAACAAGTCCTACTGGCTTCACATGTCAGCCGTCGCGCCCCGTGGTCTTCTTTGTCTGAGCTGCTGAGTCTGGAGACCGTCCTGGTGAATGGTGTGTCTGCCATCTGCAGGACAGCAAGGGAACAGCATGCATGGATCACACAGAATAGCAATGCTGATGTTTTTATAGGGCTCATACAGTATGGAGAGCCTGAAGAATAACTGAAATAATTACGACATAAAGGCACCCAAACCTAAAATCACTCCAGCATTCCAGGTAATATTCCAATCTGTGAAGAATTTAATTATACACCTTTAGTGATATTTCATGGTATTTTCCCTGCTCTCACATCACTAGATTTTTCTTTTAAGCAATAGTCTACTTAAACTGGAATTGTTGGAATTTTTTCTTAAGGGTATGAATGGCAAATTTAGTCTTTGTAAATCCACATAGGTTCTTTAGACTAGCAAGGTTTCAGTGCCGTATTAGAAGTACTAAGTCATACTGAGGCCCCCACTGATACATAGTTTTGACCAGACACACAAAACATGTGGAGATTTTTCTCTTGATTTGAATTTCTTTCTTCATTTTTTATTTATTAATTTGATTGTATTTTATCTCACCATATGTCTGTACAACATCATGTAAATGCTGCCCTTCACATGGTGGTGAGGAAATATTGAATCATTGTATGCAATATGTATTAATTTCTCTATTTGGCCAAAATATTGTCAAATTTGAAGATAAAGAGTCAAAACAAATATGTGTAAAAACCTTAAAATCACTTCATGGGTGTAAACTGCAATTCAGCCTGTTAAAAACTACAAATTCATATTCACACGTGTTCTACACGTCTTATACAGTTTGCCTTCAGTCAGTGGAAGCTGTATGGTGATTTCTGCTTTCTATGCATGTTTGATCTTGTAATCCCATACAAATAATTCCAAAATCCAACTAAATTTGTGTCATATGATTTTGTCTGACGCTGAGCTGGTGGAGGCCACAGTTCCTCCTCCTTCCGCCATTCCCCCAGAGTCAGGAGGGACCAGAGCAACGTGTGAAGTCATGCACAAGCCCCGCTGGACTGATCGTCTGTTATTGCACAGCCATCTGGGTGAGACCTCGGGCCTGTTCATGTCTACATGCAACAGTCTGACATCAATATGAAACTCAGTTGAGTCAAACAAGCCCTTCTTCTCCGCTGGATCCATCTGCCATCACCAGTAAAACAAACACGACTGCACTGACATGATACAAACGTGATGCATACGTGGTGCACTTTAATATAAATGTATGCATCTCAAATCAGCTAAAAGTCAGTCAATAGATCCTGTCTCCAAATCTGGCCCATCTCGCCATATTGGCTTATGCAACTAATTAACCTCACACACGAAAATTTGAATTTAAATTAACATTTGTGATAATCATCAGGGGATACAAAGCACCCCACAATGAAGTTTATGATGAAAAAAGATAACTATTAGACGAGGCAATCGGTGAAGTAAGGAGGGTTTTTAGATGAGGGGATATCTCCAATTACAATCCACCGTACACTTGTCAGCAGTAATTAAATGTTTGCTGAGAGGTTGCTATTTGTGGCTGCTAGATTGGATGATGCTGCTCCGCTGCCCCCACGAACAATTACAATCCACGCATAAATTTTCATCTACTCCATTGTGTGAACTGTCAACCAGACGTACCTACAACTGTCCAAAAAGCAACATAATGATGAAATGCTACAGCAAAAATACATAATGTACCTCCACAGGAAAAACTTCAGCTTCCTTTTATTGTTTTTAAAGAATTACATAACGCATTAATCACAGTAAAGACACACCGGCTTTTCTTGCATGTTATAAATGTACAAGCTTACAATTAAATGTAAAATTGTGTTTAAATGTAAAATTTATTCTTCTCTGCTCGGCTTTTCTCTTTTGTACAGGGAAGGAAGGAGTGTAAAAGCCTCTTTTGTATGTTTACACTGCTTTAACAACACCTGCCCAGAGGTTTGCATACAATCACGGCTAAAATTATAGTCGATATCAGTTATATATAATTTACTTTCACCTTAGAGTGTTTTGTTACTAAGCTTGTACCTCACTGGGTCACTCTGAGGAAAGGCTGAAACATAAGCCAGGTCCAAATAATTTCATCAGATTTGTGCAGTATGTATTTCCAATTAAAGTGACATCACATAAACCTAATTAGTATAGATGCAACCTGCAACTGGATTTTCCAGTGCATGGTTCTCTCATCAAATTGATTACAGACTCTGCAAGGAAGTACATATACATTAGGTACTTAAACAAACCCGGTGCATATGCGACTACAGAGGGATACAAAATGCAGGTGATGTTACCTGGAAATGTGAATATTCATTAACAGGACTTTAGTTTATTACACAAATAATGTGGTCCGCTACAAGGCTACAAGTTCAGTTTCAAAAAGCACTGCTCCCCGTCAAACTCTCAGGAAGCGACATCTCTTTTGTGCAAAATAAATCGTCAAGCATCACGAATGCAACAAAAAGCTTTGCCTCCTCTCGCAGGTTCAGGTTCAGCTTCTGGCCCGCGGCGGACACTAATCCTATTCTACTGTTTAGCATGACTGAGACCATTCAATGACTTCATGCAAGAGGAGGCAGAGGGTCAACCTATCACAGTCCTCTCATACGCTTGCTATATAAACCTCACCAAACCACTAGCACACACTGCAAGTCAGAAACCAGTCAATGGTGTTGATTATTTGCTTTCATCCTCCTGTGTATTGTGCTGTCAGGTCATTTTACTGTGAAAAGTATTGAATTATTGAAACTTCTATACACGTTGGCACGTTTGTGCACTAAAAAGAAGCAGAGGATTTCAAGAGAAAAGAACTTTTAGTAATCAAGGGTAATTACAGACATGCTTGTACTATAATTGGAAAGATACAATGACACTGAGAACACGGCACACCAAACTGCAGAAACAAAGTAAAGAAGTATAAGTGCACATAAGCACGAGTCCCTTTCTTAAACTTATGAGGAGGTAGAGAGCTAATCCAAGAGTTCACTCATATGCCCATGCCGACACATGTAGCATCTCAGAATAAGAGCAGAACTAACCCTAAATGTATTTGTTCACTAACAAAGGCTTGTGTTACTTGGAGGTAATTTGACCACAAGCGTCACAGCAGTTCCGCATTCGCCCTTTCCCCCCAAACGTTCCCCTACAAAAACGGTGCTGAACCTACGAATCTACAGCAAACCTCTGACCAGTGCAAAATGATCCAGTACTCTTGTTGTCAACCAATGTAAGACAGTTACTGTAAGCGGGCTGATATCAGGCTCGTTGGTTTCAACTCTGAGGTAGGATCGAGAGTATCAAAGGGGGGCGGGGGGGATTGATGTTCAAAACCCAGTACGCGATGTGCGTCAAAGGGACTGAACTGTGATCAGTGATGTGGTGACGTCCACCTTCAATGCAGTGAGGGCTGGACAAAAGGTGTTTCTGTGAGATGTGGGTCGGCCCTTTCGAGCGTGGGGGTGGGGTGTGAATAATGCCTAAAGTGGGTGGGTAAAAACAAAAAAGAACTCAAAAAGGGAACTTGCAGATCAAGTACAGAGCGCCCCACCTCAAAGGCACTATTTCAACTATAACACTAATCTAAGTGTGCACGAGTTGCTCGATGATGACCCTGTATCTTCACTGCAGCGTCCCCCACCTAAGGGCGACTCGCTGATAAGGTGCCTTCCAAACTTGAAGCCTCTCTAGCAAGCTCATTTACATCGCTTGCCTTAGACGTCTCAAATGGTCACGATATGCATTTTCCTTGGTAGATTTAGATAAACAAAGAATTAAATTACAGAAATAAATACATTTTATTTCATATAAATATGTGGGCCCTGATGTCCAAATTGTCACTGACACACACGTTTGGGAATAGAATGAAGTGAACGACTGATGAGAAGCTGCCCGACTATACGATGTGCTAACCTTATGAGTGTGGTTATGATGAATTGATCTGAGTGTATATCCCCATCAGTAACTGTAAAGCACTGTAAATCCCCAGGTTACAATGCATTTAATGAACATCGTATTGTAATTTAACTTGGAAGCCCGTCCCTATCATTCGGGGAAAACAAATTACAAGGTTTTTTTAAAAAAGAAAAGCTGATCACATTAAGGAAGCCTGGTCCCTTTTCAATAGGATTATCTTTTGTGTTGATTTATTGTTTATACGGGTAACTGCAAGTAAAAAATTCCGAATACAGACCCCATAACCAAAAACATGACTGAAAAGACAGAGGTAAAAGGAAAAAATCCAAATCAGGTGAAGTTGAAAGTTAACAGCTTTCCAATTTTCCCCCAGGCCATTTTCTACCATGGCTAACACATGGATTTGTCCACATACGTACAGTAATATATACTTTGCAATCTTTCAATGTCTCTGGCTATGTACAAGCTATACAAATAAAGAGCAGGCAGAGGGCCAGGTTTTCTGAGCTGTGCAGAGGGAGCAGTTGGTTGGGAAGTCTCCCAGTCTCCCGGCTCCTTCCCCCGCAGTCTGCCCATACAGGTGGCTGTTCTGCTTCACTTGCGATCGTCGATGGTCTTAATGAATTCCACCGCCGCGGTGAACTGCATCCACCAATAGCACTCCTCCCCACTCAGCCGGCTGGCGTAGAAATTATTGATGTACTGAACGGTGGACAGCAGGCAGGGCGGGTTTGCCTGGAGGGGAGGAGATGTGGGGATGGGCCCACATTAGCCGCCGAAAACAACCTCACGCAATGCCGTACAGATTCCAATCATAAATATGTAAATATGTAAAATATGTCCACACAGGTTATCAGACAACAATCTTATTGATGCACAGCAATTACTATTCTGTTATGTTTGGGAAGAATATTCTGATTATTAATGCAATCTTCATTCACAAAAATTCAATAAAAAGCTACAAATTTCTTGATAGTGAATAAGCACAGTGAGGAAGAATGTCAATAGTCTCACCCTGATGAGGACATACACCAGCACGGGGACAAAGTCATCCGCTCCAGGGACGGAGTCTTCGTTGGCCAGGCTGAGGAGGTTCATGATGGTGGAACACATGCGCAGGACACACTGCACTTTGTCTCGTGGCGTCTTGTAGGCATTTATGGTCCTGAACTCGGACTGTGCGGAGGGCCAGGGAGCCTCCTTCAGGTAAACCTGCAGACAGAACTCGTAAAACTCTGTGCATCTAGACAACAATTATCTCTCCAAAAATCAACGTCAGCGGAGTGATACCTCTGGGATTTGAAGAGCTTTATGATTGGCTGTCACGACTTTCGTGAGCCGCTGGATGTGCTCGTGGAAAAGCCTGCAACGAGAGAACCGAGTCACGTGAGAGCAGGGCAAGCACAGGTTTGTCTGGTCTAGAGACACAACTGATACAATTAAACCCAGAGCTAAATACTCTGTAGTTTGATTCCAAATACCAAGATTATGACTTAAAAACTGAAATGAAATTGATTCCAGTCAGAAAAAGACAAACTTATGTATCGCTGGAGTCAATATAAACAAATGACAGAACCCCAAGTATGTGACATTTAAACAGTTGAAATACAAAACATCATTATTTTATGTATAAATGTGGGGAAAGGGTCATTCTGGAAGTATGTTACTGTACCTGGGTACATCTTCACCAAATAAGTATGTGTGCTTATAAATATTTGCATATATTTTTTGAAAGTTTAAGCCAAAAACCTCCGTGCACAGATGCGATGCAAATTAAAAAGCAAACATTTCATTTCAGTCCTCAGGCTACCATCAGCTCTGAAACACTGGCTGCTTTTTAATTCACGTCTGTGCACCTGGACACGTTTTGCGCATTGCACTGAGGCTCTCGTTCGACACATCCAATTTAACACGCTCGACTTCTTACCATTAGGTGATGCTGTGGTCTTAACACGGGTTAAATTTTGTAAAAGTGATTAAAAAAAAAGCAGTGGCCACTCCAGCTACTCACTGGTCTCTGAGAATGTCCCCGTCCTGGTTGGGGTAGAAAGCCAGTTTGAAGATGCGGTTCATAACGCTGCGCTCGATAGCCATCTGGGCGTCCTGCAGCTGGTCTTCGCTCGCGTACTGCCAGATGGCATCGCGGGCCATGGCGCCGTACAAGAAGCGCAGGAAGTCCTCCACTGCTGCCGTCTTATCATCAGCCGCTGTGCACCCCTGGAATGCTGCGAGGAAAGCAGACAAAGCACAGAGTTAACACCAACTAGGACTTCTACAACAATTAAAGGTTAATTGGGCTGTCACATTGTTAAGTTACTTATTATCCACCGACATTACATTGTTAAGCTTTGACAGAAAACCATCACAATAACCGCAATATCTGAATAGCAGATAGCGGTTATGACAGAGGTGAGCATGCAGACATACCCTTAATAAAGTCAAGCATCTTGGACTCCATGTGTTCCAGAAGGAGGCGAACACAGACAGTGGTGAAGTAACGGTTAGCCACCTCCTTGTCCCTCAGCACCCTCTGCAGAAGCCTCTCCAGATGGGCCTGCGAGGTCTGCAGGCCCTGACGACACCTGGTTAGATAGGCTATGTATGGAGCCCGCTTTCTAAAAAGGAAACGCAGAGAGAAATCTATTTAATTATAAGCAGGACATCTCTGCAGTAGCTTAAAATAACATTATGCCCTGAGCAATGACAACATAAAGACCCATGGGTGCCCTAAGTGAGCTCGCGCCGTCCCTCCAGGCCCCCACAGGTACCTGTAATCCTCGGCGATGGCAGCCAGCAGCTTCCTGCAGGTGCGCGCGTCGAAGCGGCTGACGCAGCGCGTGGTCTCCTGGATCTGGGCCATCTGGTTCTTGTCCTGAAGGTTGATGGCCTCGGCTAGCTGGACCTTCAGGAAGCAGACGATCTCATTGTCTGGAAGAGAGGACGATGGGGAGACGGCGTTAGAGATGCTGCTCCTCACTCACAGAGGAACGGCTGGCTGGCTGTAATCTGATCAACCTGCCGCCTTCTCGAGACAATGTGACTGATGGCTGCAAAGATGGAGTCTTATGGCTTTACTATTAGGATGTCACTGTGCTCTGCCTGCTGTTGTCCTGTTTCAGGACGTGGGGACATGAAGGCAGTATCTTGCGGATTTGCTGTGAGGAAAAAGTTAAGACGTCTTTCTTCAAATACTTGGTGTGGATCTTTCTGATAAAACGCTGGGTCTGGATTATACTGTGGGGTTATGCGGTTAATTAGTATGTGTCTGATGGTTTAATAATGTGATACTTTATTGATCCCACATGGGAATTCTCTTTTAATACACCCTCACTTACAACCGGAGCCAAAACCTTTTCCAAAGAAGGTCAAAGCAGAGTCAGAAGGTGAAGGTGGTTTGGAAATGGTGTCTTGTTTAAGGACACTTTCAGCGAGCTGGATGCTTGCCAACCTGAGGGCTTGAACCCAGCTCCCCGCTCACTATGCCACTCGGCTGCCCCCATACGACACAAAGTGTGACAGAAATACTTAATGTAGCAGACAGAGCAAAGTACAACACGAATTTGCACTGATACGACACATATAGCTGGATGTACTAGAGGGTGATATTCATTTCTATTCAGTTGTAGTATGTGACAAGTAAAAGAAATGGCTGCTCCAAACTAATGCACTACTGTAGGACAGATTCATGATGCACGCATACGACCATGATAAGGTAGAACACTGTCTACCTTCAGAGTCGTTGTGGTCCGGCAGCCCGTTTCGTGTGGTGGCAGGAGTCATGATGGGCAGAGCCACCGAGTCAGCAGAGCACAAAGCCAATCTCAACTTCTTCTTGGCATCGCTGAAAAACAGAAGATTCGTCCAAATTTTTAACAATGAACAAGAACGTGTTTGGAAAGTCTTTGTGGCTTTCTGCAAGACTGTGAAAGTCTGACCTGAAAGAGAATTTGGAGTCATGCTGGTGTGCTGTCTGGCTGGCTGAGTCCGGCAGGTCATCTGTGGAAATGTTCTGCAAAGTGTCCTCTCTTGGAGATCCATGCACGCTCTCCTCAACGCAAAGATCTGTCGACGTGTACAAAAAACAAATGCATTGACCTCGTCTGCGAGCGTGCGCAAAACGAACATATGCCAGGGTGGCTTTTTCTGGGTGCCCTCTCACCTCCTGTGGCATCGTAGGAAGCTCCCGCTGTGGCTCCTTCACTGGGGCTGGTCCTCTTGATGTTCCTGTACTTGTCCAGGATGTCTTCAGCTGCCTGGGCTTGAGAGCTGTGTCTTGGCAATGGATCATCTGAGAAAACCCACCAGCACACAAGACCCATTTTAATTAAACAAATAACAGTGCTGCGCCAGTCCTGTTGTCCCTGGCTCAGTCAATAGGGAGTGTGATGAACACAAATAATGACAGACCTTGTGGGAGACGCTCCGGGGCCATATCATCTTTCTCCTGCTTGTCTCTTTTCCGAAACGCGGCTATCGGAGCTGTGGAGGAGAGACGTGTCGTGACTGAGTTGTGTGGAGTGACACCAGTTTCGCTATCAGTGGGTTAGAGGCTGATCATGAGTCACCTCTCGACAGCCCATCAAAAAATGCACTTTGGCAAATCTTTGGTACTTTTTCATGGGTTGTGCTGGGACTGAGAATTTCAATGAGGGATGTATGGCATCACTGGAAAAGTCTAATGTGGGCTCTACTGCCAGAAAAGCAAAAAACAAATATTCAAATGGTGAGTAAATGCATTGGCTCGTAACAGAATATCACAATGGTTCACTGTTACTCTTTAGAAAGTAGGTTCGCCTACATGTAAATCAGCCATATCCTATTAACACAAAGGTGCTAACAGGTCACATAAGAGAGTCCAGGTCTACACAGGAAAGGTTGGATTGAGCATCTACGCTGATATTCTGTCTTCTCTGTGTAGTAAAATGTTAAAAAGCAAAAATGGCGACAGAGTGGATGCATGGATGAGGAATGGGGGCATGTGAACTCAGGCTGCACCATGGAACATCACAGCTCTATCTAACACATAAAGGCGATGACTACAAAGCAGCATGGCAACGCAGCCGCCGGCTCCAACTAAAGCTCAATGACGACAGCGTGGAAGCGTTACCTGGAACATCACTCTCAGCCGTCCAATACAGCACTGTGAGGAACACAACAGACAGGGTTGGCCTTTCGCACACAGGCTGCTGCTCTGCGGGACAACTGTCTGTGCCGTCGCTATTGCAGAGCAGCAGGACAGACAAAATGGACTCTACGTGGTGGGAGGTTGCTGGTTTCAGTCTTCACGGCTCTCCGCATTTCCGTGTGCACACAGTCCTCCATTTTATGAATATCAATTTAATGTTTACTTGAGAACCATCATTATCTCAAAGAGTAATAAGCAGTCATTTCGTGTGCGCACAGCTCATTATTTCCTCGACAGATGTATGAGATATGGTTGTAGAGTAGAACTGCAACAAGAGATGTGTCATCTATCAGTGCTGATGACAGAGAGGTCTATCTAATGACCATTAGCTGCTGGCTGACAGCACTGCTGGGAGGGCTACAGCCATACAATCTACACAGCTAAAGCCCCTCTGATGACTGATTAGCTTTGAAAAGTCTATATAAATCTGCAGCCAGTGAGACGTGAGAGAAAAAGGACTGGACATGTCTCTGGAGTAACTTCAAACAACAAGAAACATTATTTTCCAACTGGAACATCAGCAATGGAGTGGACAACATGGATCATCATTCTCTTTCTCACATTATAAATTGTTTTTCGCTCTGCTCTTTAAAGTGTGATATTTCCTGTCAGTTGTGATTAAGAGAGCTTTTTACTGGAGCAAAAATACTTACTGCAGTCAAACAGATCACTTCTGAATGTACAAAAGTTCATTTTTCAGTTTAAAAAGAGGAGATACATAATATGACCCAGTGGTCTGCTTGCTTACCTTTGGGGATGGCGGATACAAAGCGTTTCTTCCACCATGGTCTGTTACGGTCTGACTTCTCGTCATCACTGTCTTTCCTGTCTTCAGCCTTTGGACGGAAACAACAGTATTAGGTTTGCAGACCAGCATGTAGCTTATTAAACAAAAACACAGTCGATGCCAACAATGCAGAGGACTGGCTGTACTTGGTTACCTCTCCTTTCAGGGAGTCCTTGCTGGGGGATGATGACGGTCCTAAGGCGAAGGCCCCGGCAGGGTCACGCTCTTCAACTGCTACCCGCCGATTAAGGCCAGGGTCACTTGTGGGCCGGCGGCCCGGGCAGACAATGTCAGAGCAGCGGCTACCGG
>OMOW01031165.1:10551-31945 GCA_900312555.1 Lamprogrammus exutus
CCAGAGGAGAGTGCTTGTGTTCCCCTGAATGAGGTCAGGGATGCAACTTTTTTTCTTGGTGGGATCTCATGAGAATATTGTTTTTGGGGGCTGAAAAAATTCTTCCATGTCTTAACCTCAAATTCTATCATTAGATCACAGTTAGATCACAAAAATTGTATATTACATTCCTTCAGGCTTTATAATATTGAAAATCACTGCAAATTGCATATTAGGTAAATTGGTAACAAAATGGGCCATGTTTAATTTTTATCTTAATGAAATTATATAAATAACATTTTTCCTTGCAGCTTTTTTTCAATATGTTCTGATGTGCAGATAAGAATACAAATTAAACTTTGTCCATGTCAACCTTATCAAACACATTTTTGTCAATTTGTCACTAAATTGCACTTCTGATTTATTTTAATACAGCAAAAAATAAATTCAGATGTCTTTTTAAGATGAATTGCAGTCGATTTAACCAACTGAAACGACAATGGAAAAAAGAGCATGTGCATTTGATAAGAAAGATGAATGAGTCACGTTGAGAACTCAAATCACACTATGTCAGAAATTGTTTATTATCATGCGCTTACTTATTGCAGTGCTCCCTCCTTCTTGGCAGACAGATGGAGACAAGGCTTTACCAAACCCCCATTTTGGCTAATGCATAACGTTTTTGCTAATATGATAACGTATGGACGATTAGCAATAAAATTCCGAATTATATAATGAGCCAAGTAGCTCATCTAAATCAGGATTTGGCATTCTGCTATTCAGCAAACATACAATCAAATATTACTGTGGATAAAGGACAATATTTTTCATTCGTTTGATGCTGCTCGCGATGGTCTGTTATAGCAGAAATCGGGAATAAGAGCCAGCTGATGATGAAAATAAGATTCTGTTTAAGTTGAAATACTTGATGGATTATATTTATGCCTGAAGGAAGACTGGCTCTTATTGTATTTGAAAACATTTGTGTAATGTTCGTGGTTTGTGAGAGTTTTGCTGCTGATCAAGTTAAATTCCTGAATGATGTTGACTCACGCTCGAGTAATGCCCAGGTCTGCTCTAAATTAGTGTTTCTACTTTTATCTTTGAGGCTTGCAGGTAATGGAAATAGTCAGGTTTTATGTTATGTTAAATTAGTATTTTTATACATCATATAAAAAGGCAATATAAAGTATAATTATAATGTCCAGCATTACGTCCATCAGAGTAAAACCTACATATGGTGCTGATGTAATGGCTCTTCTAAATATTGGCTGTTTGATTTTCTTTTGATTTTTTTATGCTCAATTATATATCAGCATCCCATACGTCAAAGGTCTAATGACTCTGGCTTGATCTAGAGACAAGTTCTTTCCAAATCTGTACATGGGTGTACATGTGATGTACGGTACAAAGCATCTGTAGTTTCAAAAAATAAATTAACTAACTTAAGTTACTTAGTTAAGTCTGACTTTTCTGACAGAAGTGCAAATGCCAGGATGGTACACGTGTTTCTGTTATATACGGAATAAAAAGGTTATGAAAACAATGCAGAGGATGCCACACAAAAACAAATCCACATGGATACTTTTGTGTGGTTTCATGTCAACCATGGTGTACAGAAGTGAAGGTAATTGAAGAATCCCACAGTCTTATTCGGTATGACTGAGCCAGATGAGCCTTAACAATCTTAAGTGAATATGCAGCAGAATAGGCTGCCACATTCAGCTCACCATGTAAAAGATTGTTTGTGCCACACGTGCACATAAGGAATTATTACTGGCTTTGAGCAATGAGAACAGCTATACTTTATGTGCATCAAATTGATTCATCACAACAATCCACTGAATGGCAGAACAAGGCCTGAATGTTGTTTGTGTGTGTGTGTGTGCGTGTGCGTGTGCGAGCGCGAGCGCGTGAGATGGAGCCATGTTGAATTCAGATTTTAGATAATATCTGACAGACATTTCTGCGTACACTGTCATAGTTCAGAAATACCTTTGTGAGTTCACTGTGGGTTTGCAGAGGACAGCTAGCTCCATGCACCACCCCTGTGCTAAAATGTTGGGGCTTACTTAGGGACTATCAATAAATTATATCTATTTTTATCTCAAAATCATTAGTCATGTATTTTTCAATGTCTTTATGTTGAGTTGCCCAACTAATTGGAAACTAGTTCTTATGTTGTCCTGAAAAATCTATTAAATGGTTTCATGTAACACACTTTTATTATCAGTGTGTACAATTCTCATTGTGTCATATATTGTAAAGGTTTAATAGAAAATTAACAGGTAATCACTGGCTCACAAGACATGTTACTCAGTGATTGAAAGTGAGTACCAAAATGTCTTCCTATGTGGGCCACATTAGGCATAACTCCTATTTTAATGTAAAAAATAAAGGATTTTCTTTAATAACATCCAGGCAATGTAAAATGTCTGTCTACCAATTACTAAAATATATTGCTAACTTTATTACCACTACTACTACTATTACTACTACTACTACAACTAGTGCTGTATCATACAGGGCAACACAAATAACATTAAATATTACTGCTTTCTGTCATTTATAAAAAAATATTTTCATGGAAATTATTGAAGCATGAAGGTATTGAGGCTTCTCCTATAATTTTCCTTGTACCACCAGCAGGAAGACAAGTCTCCATTCAGCACATGAGTTAAATAACGAAAGTGTCAATCACACATCAAAGGCAATTCCCAGGGTAGAACAGTTTCTTTACACATACCGTGCAAACGTACCTGATCTGTGACAAAACAATTAGACAGTCTATTCAGACAAAAACGTGAAAGCTATTTCTCTTACTTTTCTGGCAAGAGCATACTTAAAAAGAGAAGTTGAGTTAAGTATTGCTTTTCATACTGTATGCTCTGGCTCAAAGTAGAAAACTCCCAGAAAATCCACAATGGGAAACATCCACATTTCGTTCTGTGGAAACTGTTGAAACTTGAGCTTAAATTTATTTTACCTGAAAACCCTAGCACTTCTTGCCCCTTTTCAGACAGAGGGAAAACGTTGTCTTAATACCCCTGTGTATTCACCAGAGACTGAATGTTTATGGTGGTAATGGTTTTTGAATGCCACAGTTAGATAGTTTAATAATGTATGTAAACCACTGGAATAGTTAGTTTATTTTTAAAGCTGACACAGCCCCCAACCAACCATTATATTTCCAAATGATGTGGCAGATTGTCAGGTCATTTCCAAGTGTGCAGGGTCCCAGTATGCAATTCTACACATCAGCATTCAGCACAGTTTGAAATCAGACCCCCTCAGATGCTAAAATCCCAATTCTGTGGTGAGAGAGATACATGATAGTCTGATTCTCTTTATTCTAATGATGCATTTCTCTCACATTTAGTGGAATTTCCATTATCTGACAAGTTCATGCTGAGCAATACATTATATAATTAAATAGAAACATCAATATGAATATTTATATTAAATTATATCAAATAGAAGGCTACAATTAAACAGAATAAAGTTAATTGCTTGTTGTGTCTACAAATAATAAGATATAATTACCCTGCTGATTAACTTGATGACAGATACTGAATACCCAGGTGGATTCAGTAACCTTATAGTCTCCTACCCAAGAGGATTGGAACCTCTAGTGGAGTCTGTGTTAGTCATCAGGCAAATGCCGAATAGTCATCACTCACAGGAGACTGGGAAAGTGGGATTCAGCCCAGCATCTCCCCTCAATCAAAACCTTAGATCCACATTCTGACCTAGAAAACCAGATGGGTGTTTATCCTAAGTTGTTAAAGTGCCTGTTATCAGTGTGATGGTGGTGGGTTGTGTCAGCTTCAAATTTCCCCGATGTAGTGATGGGATTAAAAACCAAATACCTCAATTTCTCATCCATCTTGTCATATCATCATGTAGTTTGCGCACTGTAATACAATGATCCTACTCTGTCGTCTCCATAATCAAGGTTCTGAGTTGTCTTGCAAGACCAGCCCCCAAGTCAGTATTTTAATTTGAGGTCAAAGGAATTTCTAGTTATATCTTTCCCTAGTTACATTTTGCTCGATTCCAGCACAGCATTTTTATGGGTGGCACTAGCTTTACAGTGCATTGTGTGTCAGTTACTTTGAAAGTGTTTCATTGATAGAATATGTAATCATTTGCAACAATCCATATTTGTTTTTGTCTGAAATTGGTGACGTTCAACAGAACAACAGAAGTCCCACATGCACCATACACTTGTGTCTTGAGTTGAACTCTCTGTTCGTGTTGATATTTCTGACCTTTGACTGCTGCTTGTGCATTGTATTGGCATAAAGCTGCCAGTGTGTGCTAAATTTTGGTCCTGAATCAAAGGGTATGTGGCTCTGCTGCGGTCCCATCGAGTCTGTTCAGTATAGGAACCCTCACGCACTGTTTTTCTGTGAAGGGTGAAACATTCAAAAACCCATTCCCATGAGCTGGTCTTCTTGCAGTATTGTCAAAATATTAATTGTCTTTGGCAAGATCCACTTATCCTTATGAACGTACTCAGATGGAGACGGTCAGTTTATGCTGAATGCATTCGAAAACGTATCTAATCTGATTATGGCCGAATGTCAGTTTGTTCTTGAAATTGACATAAATCAATCTTGTTGTATTCTTAATGCTATGACTTAGAACGTATAATTGTATGTCAGTTTACTCAATCATGAAAATACTCCATTGTCCTTTAAGCAATGTATACATTCTGCACATGAAATACCTCACTGGGTATACATCCTATTGTGAGCCAATTACAACCAACATTCAGTCATTTAAATTCAGCGATGGAATCCTGTAAATCCATCCATGTATATATTGCTTTATGTGAAGTACAGACAGAAGTCTTTACCTTGTGCATGTTTACATACTGAGTGACACAACCTCTCTACCTATTACCTGCTAGGCAGTTTTGGAGCGTTGTGCAGTCAACTCAGTCAAGTGATCAGAATTGTGTCCACTAATCTTATTTGGCATCATATCAGATTAAGCTGTGGTCAAATGTTCATTTATGTTCATTTGTGTGTCATGTTTGGCATTGTTTTGGTTGTGGCCATGTTGACGTGTAAGATAGAGGTCATTGCCTTGATGGTATTTATTTAGAGGAGCCTCCTGTCACATTTCATTTACTCGCTGATTGCTTTCAGTTATATACATTTTACTCTTCTACTAGGTGCGGTGGTGAGGGCAAGGTTGTGGGGCCAACACTTACCTGTTTCACAGACCGGTGCTCCCTTTGTTGCCTTGGGAATTGACCCTTTGTGCTGACCTTCAAACCCAGTCATAGGCAACCATTTACTATGCTGCTACATGGAGACTGGTTTTCCCCTCCCCTTCATGTTATGTGAAGAGTTTCCTTCTGTTGTTTTGTAACAGAAACTAGAATGCAATGCAGTCCTAACACAATACCACAAACTACAGCTTCACAATTAACACAGAGTTGAATCAATACATATGTCTCTAATACAATGTGACATACTACAATTGTAATATTCCTAACGGTAGTAATTATTGTATAGCGACTGTATTAACTTGCATTTTATTATAAAGTGTTCCTGTTCCTTCTTATGTCCACATGGTGTATGTTGCAGTAATGCAGTGGAACTGGGTAAATTCCATTGTGGTCAACATTGAATATGACCTACTTTTAAAGTAGTTTAATGTGATAAGCATGTGACTGACAAAAAGACACGTGCTCACCAGATCCTGTCAAAACCTTACCATTCCACAATGCCAGCTCGTATAAAGACCCCTGCTTAGCTCACTGTTGGTGGCATTGTAAAGACATTACATGCTGCTGCTGCTGCTGAATGAAAGAGGCACAGTTGTTGCATTAGAGGGCCGTTTGTCATCTGCTACCCTCTCTTTCCTGTGTTTTGCTTGAGTCATACTCAGCTTCTTGTCCTCCAGAGGTTTAGATGTTTGTTGATGATGAGTCTGCAGGGTAGTATTCTGCTGGATTTTTGCAGTACGGCATTTAAATGGGATGCCCAGGGCTATAACCACTTATCGGACAAACTGGTTCATGATAAAGATCACTTCACTCCCCTGTAAAACATGACTGATATTTACAGACAATAAATATATTTATTATCGGTCTCTGCAGCACATAGAGCTTAAAGTGAAGTATCATTTCAGTTGTGCAGTCAATGAGATGATTGTATATAAGGTAGTACACTTTATGTCCTGTTTGTACATGCTGTATGTAATTACATCCCCAGTCAAATATTTTATTTGCTCATTCGCATTAAGTGCATTTTAAAATACAAACCACAGTAATGTCTCACTATGTATTTCTCCTTCTCAGGTGTGTACGGCGATATGAAAATCATCTAAATCGCTGTCATCCATGCACTTCAGCCATCTCACCATGTGGCCGTTTCATTGCCTCAGGCTCTGAGGATAACTGTGTAAGTTCTTGAGTGTTATACTTTAATAATCCCCTCTAGACACATTTTAAGTCATGAAGAAATACTCAATCGGTATTGTCCATTATTGATTTTTACGACAAAAATCCAGTAATCTGCTGAGGAAGTGTATCTATTCTCTCTCCCACATAGTAAATTTCAGAAACTATAAATTTGCAAATATAAACCAACCCACCACACATTTTGAGAAGACATCAAGCTGATTCTAACAATGCTGCATTAACCACAAGCATGATTGGCCCATTTGTGGTGTCCCACATCGTGCTCCTGCATGAACATCATCTATGCAGATTTGGGGAAAGAAAAGAGATGCATTAATTTGCAGAGGAATATGAAAATGGCCTTCTAGTGTATAGTGAAAATCAAACATCCAAGGTCCCACAATGAAAACAGGTTTTTGAGGAGGTCTTTAAAGGTTCCCTTGTATATGCTTCATCCTCAGACGAGTCTGTCAGTAAAACACTCAAAGTCAACTTTCAGAACATTTCCTGTAGGCAATGCTGCACTTCTTGTTAAAGGGAAAATACAAATAATTTGTCTTGTGCATGAAAGCCCAAGTGTAAAAATTAGCAGATAATCATGGCAATACGTGATTGTGCTACGCATTATTGACATGCTCCTATCCAGAGTTGTATGGTTAATCCCACCATCAGTGTGATACCCTCTTACTAGACATTGCAGCATGAATGAATATGTCTATCATCATATGTCAGTGCATGGCTAATACACATATTCTTCAGTGACTCATATAGAATCCGGAAATATTTTCACAATGTTCTCCCGCGGAAATAAGGAAAGCGTAATGGCGACCCTCTAAAACTTAGCCGTTTGGTGCGGTTTCTTAACAAGTAGCATAATGAGATTCCATGATAGAACATCATTAGCTTTTTACTGAAGTACTGTTCCTGATCAGCAATGAAAAGGCCCAGTCAATGCGATAGCAATACACATCAAATCTGCTCTCATAGAAATGGCAGAAAATTAATCCTGTTGTACATCTGAGCCGACGAGAGCTGATGAGCTCAAAGAGAACATTGCTTTTGGGCTTTGTCATCTTGTCCAAATCATGTTCTCAGGAGGCACAAGTGAAATTCTGTGTTTTAATTTGATTTTTAATTTAACAGTTTCCTATATCTGCGGCTAATTATTTAAGCAGCTTGTGGTTCTTGTTCTAGGGCATCCAATGCAAGGTTTCCTCACAATCATAGTAGCCAAGATATAGCTTATACATATAGTTTATATAATTTACAGATTATTTTCCTTGTAAATGTTAAAAGAGAGCAGGAAAGCACCAGCACAGCTTTATCAGTTTCACTTCCATTTAAGGTGAGGACTGTTTGTGCTTGCATTTGGACGTGAGCCTTTTTCCATAGAAGTCAAATTCAACATTCATGTTGAAGTAAGACTGTTTAATTGCTTTTCCAGACTGTGCTTGATATTTGCTTTCAAGACGTTTTCGGAAGACTGCCTCCCTTTTCCCCATCTCTCATTTCTTCTGGTGTGTATGCTTGTTGAAAGCAGTGGAATAATATATGCATGCTGCTGGTTATTATTAATTGTAGGGACTCAGAAAAGCATGGATATTTGAGAGTGTCTCTGTCGAAATTGGACATTTCCAGCATTTCTTGGAAAAAGTGAAAGTCTACGGTAGTGAGCTACTCCGCATTTATTTGTAGCTGCCCTGAGACTTCTCTAAGCCAAACACATTTGTACTTGTCCTAATATTTCAAAAAGCAATCATGGAAAAAAGAACTTGAATATTCTAAAAAGACTCCCTAGATCATATTACCCACTTTCTACTAAACTTAAGGCCAAAATGAAAGTACATAATAATTTGTGGTACAGTGGTACAGATTTCGGTAGACTTCTGTTGTATGTAATTACATTTGAATATTCTGGCACCTGTGTGTGTGCGTGTGTGTGTGTGTGTGCGTGTGTGTGCGTGTGCTTGTCCGTGTTTTAGAGTGCATTCAAACTAATGTGCCTCAATATGTAATATTTAGTCATACTTACCCTAATGGCAGTGCAAAGTCGTGTTGTTAAACAATCAAAATGATCATTTAGATATCTGCAGTTTTAAGTAGTTGATGCAAGATGTTCGTATACCTGTGCATTTGTCTCACCAGTGGTTTCGCTGTGCTTCAGTTGCTGTTGTTACTGGTTCTTTCTGTAGATACATGTGACATGTAAGCAATACTGAAAGAACCTTTTCCCGTCCAACTAACTAAGACCTGGTAAAGAATCACACACATAAGATGCTTTGGACAGGAGACACTATACTCAAAGACCTTTTGACAGAGCTCACTCCAAGCATTTTTCAGTGAAACATAATATAAAACAGCTGCAGGAATCTGATGAGTCGTGGTCTGGTAACAAACATCCCCACATCTGTTTTTATCCATGCTCATGGCACTGCAGCGAACGCATGGTTTTTAAAACACATTGATTGTATTTAGAAAACAAAAAACCAGCGTAACCAAGCTGATAATATACATTTACATACCAAGACCCATAAAGCAAAGTTAATTATAAGATGTCTACACCGCAAGTATTCCAGTTTCTTGTGAATTTTTTGCATTAAAGGCAAAGTGTAAAATTCTCACTGACTTAACTTGCTTAAATAAAGGTACAATAATACCTCATATTGCAAAAACGGCCATAATATATCTATAGATGATTGACAGGTTTGCTGATCAGTCTCATTGGCTTGACTCCACCCTTTGCACTTGTCTATTTTGCATTGTGAAAACATTATCTATTTAGTTCAGTGAGAAGATGTTGTGTGTGTGTGTGTGTGTGTGTGTGTGTGTGTCATTATAAGCCAGTGTAGAACAGAAATGTTTTCATGTTGCAATTACTAGATTACAGATTGAAATAAGTTGCTTAGGTCTTTGATAACCATATAAAAAATAAGCCCTTTAATACAATTACATCTTTATTATCACTGACTCGAGTCTGCCAGGAGCCCATTTATAGACGTCACCCCCTCTGGACCACACCAAATTGCTAAAGATATAATTAATAACTATATTTCGTATGCATACAATACAATCAAAACACATATTTCCAATAATTTATATTATTATTCGTATTGTTATTATTAACATTAGGAAGTACTAACAATTAAACCTAATAATGACTGGCAGAAGGATGTTAGGAAAGCTACACCCATGTGCCACATTCAGGCATAATGTAAGCTATTATTTCTAAAGCTGGGTCACTCTATATGACCTTAACTCATTTTACCCTGTGTCTACTTCATTCGCTGCAGGCCTATGTGTACGACATCCGCAGTAGCAGCTACCTCCATAAACTCCAGCGACATTCTGAGACGGTGCTCAATGTGACTTTCAACCCTGCTATACCCGAGGTGAGGATCAGCCGTCTTTGCCTTTCACACATGTAGTGTTGTTAATGAAGTATTAATCATCTGTCTGAAATTCCTTAATGCATTAACCAGAGTACTTAGTGGATATTTTACCCTCCACTTACAGATATCAGAAGACCCCTAAATATTAAAGCCCACAGTAGCTCAATGATGCCTCATTTCCTCGTAAAGTCTGTTTTCAAAGTAGTAGTACACTGTAACTCAGTTTCTAGGAATAGAGCGTATTACCTGGACTCTGATGTTTTTCCACAATCTCTATGGCAAATGGCATGATAAACTGTCTTGTCTCTCAGTGTTAAGGCCACAGTAAGCTTCATCTGATGCGGAAGGAGGAGCGAAAGCCTACCACCGTAGAGAGGTGGTGTGTGCGTGTCTGTGGGTCTTTGTTTTGTCAATCTCCATGCTATGAATCATATAAATGGGGGAAACGGCACAAACTTTCATTTTAGGAGAGAGGGGCCGTTGTCAACAGGAATTCAGTGGCTTCTGTGTGTTTTTGTAATCTCTACGTGGTTATAAACAGGGATATTAAGTGGTCTAACGGCACACACTTTCAGTTTCACTTCTCTCAATGGAGTGCAGTGTTGAAAAGAAAAAAGAGAGCTTGAGATAGAAATGTAGCCCTACCAAACTTTCACACCTTGCCACATGCAGCCATTCATTGCATGAAGCAGGTGTGTAACATGTTTATACTGATTCAGAATGGCCACACTCAAAGGTTGGGCAGAAGGTCTGTCTGTTATATAGAAGGGAGGGGTTGTTGACAGGAATTCTGAATCTGCTGTGTGTCTTTGTCATCTTTGATGCAATAAATCATAAATGGGGATATCGGTTTGCACTTTCAGATAGCCTCTCCTTTAAGGTATTCGTGGAATAGTTAGCACAGGGTTTTAGGTATGGAAAGTGACTAAGGTAGTAGAAAGAAATAGGACAGCTTGAGATTGCAAAGTTGCTGATTTAGTCGGATGCAGCCCTCCCCCCTCTGCCATTTCCACAGTTGAAAGTGGGCTGTCAGCGATCTAAGATTTCATTTGAAACACGAGGCCGTAAGTGTAGCATAGGCACAGGAGGTTTTCCAGCAGTCAAAAGGAAGACGCAGTGATTCCGAGACACTACATCTGTGATATGATAATAACTATGAAGAGCAGCGAAAGTGAAACCAGAAATTAGATTCCGTTTTTACCAGACGTAAACTATATTCCAAGTGTCTCACAATTTCTACTTTCACATATTCCGAATGCGCCTGTGTAAACAGACTGGATGTAAGTGTAAGATGACAGGGTGACATTTGATACCTGGCAAAAGAACAAATGAGTCTGTATCGTTATGGACTCTTTTGTTGCCAGGTTGAGGGGCATGTCAACCTGCAGTCAGTGTCTTCCTATGTTTACCAGATTTAATTGGCTAATTCCTTTGCTGGATGAAGGTGCAAAGTGATCCAGCGAGCGCATTTCAGCTTGTCTAGCACACGTTGTTGCATCATTGATTGCATCGCAGTATGACGAGCCCTGTGCTCTGGCAACAAGCAGGCCCCATGGGAGCTAAGATTTTAGTTAACATGAGTTTCTCAGGTACATCGCTCCACAGTATTGGGCCCCAAATAATACTCTATGGGACAAAATTAACAAAATGGTTACATGAAATAAAAGTTTTTAAAAAACTTATTGAAAAACCAAAAGTTCTTTTAATTATTTCAATTATTCCAGCAATAAATTTAAAAAAATGCAGTTGCTTGGTTTGAGATTAAAGTTTTGAATATACAAAGCTGTTTTGTAATTTATTGTGGTGTAAGGGGAAGTTGAACATTCCAGAAAGACAAGATACCTACTCCAAATTAACATTAGCATTCTTTTTTTTGTAAATAATTGCACTGAAACAATTAACAAAGGATAACATTTCACTTTCTTTTTTCTTGATCACTATTCTTGTGTTACCCATTTATGTCACCTTTTGAAACCAGCTGTGAAGTTGGCCAGGTAACTGTTGTTTCAAAATCAATGGCAATTTCCTTGCTTGCTTGTACTTGTGTTTAACCAGTTAACAATGTCCAGCACTTGAAGCGCCACACCAATGGCTAACAGCCAACAGGAAAGTACTATCTTGGCGTAGGGACTTTTGGGGATTACAAAGGGTCACATAGCTTCTTCCACCTCAAGTTTATGTTGGGTGTTCAACAATGGTCTCATGTTTTCATAAGAAGTGTCTGAAGTTAAAAGTTACGATAAAATAAAAAAAATGATTACAGTTTCAGTGACAGTAACAGAATTCCTGTCAGAAGCTATTAAAATTTGGTTAACTCGCTGTGACACTTAATGTTAATAAATAATTACATTACATTACATCGAATTGAATGGCTCTGCAATCCCAACATGTTCCCTAGTTCCTGCTTATAGTTCCCACAGATAATTAACATCCATCACTATATAGCAGTAGCTGCTTTTAGTTATAGCAATTATTTTGGTTTTCCAGTCACAAATATGCCAGAACTGGTACAGACCAAACAGAACAAAATTCAGTGAATTGTTGCTATAAACACAATCTCTGCAAAACTGGTGCTTTCACATACAAATTTATATTTATTTTTACATTAGCCACCTTTACCAGTACAATTTTCTATTCAAATAAAATATATATTAAGTACTCTGTGAGGTTTAAAGAGTTGTGGTTGGTCAATAGTCCAATCAGATAATGACTAGCACTCTTCCGCACCATCATCCCATAGGCTCTATTGCATACCTCTGTGCACTGTGCAGACTTGTATGATTAGTTGCCTGCAGGGTTGTTCCAGCCCATGATTGGTTGCTCAGTTCCACACTCCAATCAACATCAAGCTGGCCAGTATAAATTTCCTGAGGATGTATGCAGCAGCTTGTTCACTTCTGCAGCTGCTCTCCACCTGCACTGTTGATAGTCTGCTTGTTTGTTTGTTACATTCTGTCACATTTCATCGAGGTACTGTTTGTGAACACCAAGTTGTAGTGTTAATAATGTAAAACACACACACTCTCAGTTTAAGTGAGAGTACATTTTAATAAGCACAAACCATTACTGTGTACCTAAAACATTGCCCTGCATTTTCTTCCCTAAGCAGTGTTAATCAAACTAAACTGATGATGCTTTTTAAAAATGGTTTCAAGGGAGACTTAATTCCACAGTATTGTGTGCAAGTGAAATGTCAATTTTTCCTCAAATATTTCACTTTGGTGGTATGATTTTTTTAAAATCACAGATCTAGCATGTCATTGGTAACTGACACTGGAAAGCAACTCTCCAAACATGTTAGCAAGGTGCACAACTTTTCTCCCAGAATGAACAAGTGGATAGCATTTAAAATGAAACATGAGCTAAAGCTAAGACTTCTATCCGTTGCCTTTACAGGAGAATGAAAGTCAAAATTTATACTGCAATAATAAACCTGCATTCTTTCTAAATCTCTGAGCATTTCTTACAGCGGAACAAGTCCCGTTTGAAACCTTTTATTGTCTAATTAATGATTTCCCTTGGAACTGTTCAAAGTATTGTGCTGTAGACCTGAAATAGCAAACATTTAAAATATAATATCATGACCTTGGCTGGATGTCTCATGAGACCTCTTGTTGACTGCCATTTGGATTTGAGGCACATGTTTTAAATCTGTGTGTCCGTCTGTGTAACTCCATTCAGTAAAACTTCACGGCACAATGATACATTCAGGTTTCCAAATCTGGAAGTGGAAAGTTTGATCCACTGCCATTTACTGGCTCAATTACAGTGATTTGCAGAGTTTGAAGACACACTTCATTGATAAAGGACTGCTCGCTCGGCATCAGAACCTCTGCTCATTCTGTTTTCTTTGGTAGGACATATGGCCAAAGCAGAAATTCCAAAAAAAACGAAGAAAATTTGCAAGAAGTTAATCTGCAATTCATGTCATTAAAATGAAATTTAACATTATTTCCTCACATTACATTTTATTTTAATCAACAGATTACAACTGGTTAATGTTAGTAATTATATATACCAATGTACTATTTATGTACACTTGTAATTATGTTAATCCCACACCTCTTAATATGTGTGTCATAGTTATATTTTCATGCAGTCAGCTCTTATTTACTGAAGAGAGGTGACATCCTGTGTTAATGAAAATAAAAACTGTGTGGCCATGACTTAGTAAAGCATGGGAACGAGATAATTAAGTCAATAGTAATGCACTGTGGGCACAGCGCTGAAACAGGATCCTGGTACAGATTTTCAGATGCTCTTTCAAGTTGCCTATTAATGAAATCAAAGAGCTTCTCTGGCACCGACAACTTAAGATGGTGCAGCCAGTAATGTCAAGATGCCTCAATACTAATGACTTTAATATACTGTAGTTTTGTATGCCATTCCTATTTCAAAACATAGTGAAGTAGTTCTATCACACCCTTACTATCAGCAACATCTGATGATAAGGTACGTTTGGATACAAGATACGACCAAAATACTCCCCAAGTCACCACATAGCCTAAAGATCTCGTTCTCTTCCACTATAAGTCATGGCCATGACACAATTATCTCATGGCAAGAGCTTATTTATCTCATTCCCTTGCTTTTTAAGTTATCAATACATGACGTCACCTCTCCTCTTCTGCACTTACTGGGTATTGCTGGTTTCCGTTCGCATATTTGTGTGACTTTTCGTTATCCCACACAACAGGTACCTGCCAAGATTTCACTAGACTGAAGTCATAAAATTCACAAATGTCTGAAAGAATTGGAGAGTTCCAGAGGATCTGCAGTTAAATCAAGAGGCAAAATCAGGATCTCCACAAAGTGATTCCAATCAGATTAAACTTGGTGTAGTATGTTGCCCATATGGGAGGTTCAATATTTTTATTTTAATGTTGCTGCAGTACCTGGGTATCTTTGCTTTTTCCTCTTTTGTAGTGTTTCAGTGGAACTAATATCAAGAATATTCACTATCCCTACCTTAAACATACTTTGTATTTATTTACCAGTCTTTAGAAATTGTCTGTATAATGCGGTTGCTTGATTGAATTAACATTCATAACATACATTATTGTCCTAATCTGTAATTTCATATTAAGCACAGATGTCTATGGAAAAAAACTTGCCTTGTTGCATCAACCACTAATATTATATCTTGTTAGAAGACAGCTGTAATTCTGTATTGGCGAACTGTCTGCTTGTTTGTTAAGCAATTTTCTGGATGCAATTTGCAAACAGATGGGGCCTGACACGTTCCACCGCTGCACAAGTGCCTTTTTGTCTGCCCACCCAGAGGGACAGACCCTGTTCTTCATCAAGAAAGTTCACTGTAGACTATTTTTTACCTCTTCTGACCTTTCAGTGGGAAGAAAGCAGTGTTTGAGACTGGGGATCAGTCTCAATCAAAGTGGGAAATCAGAAATTGGGGTTATAGTTTAAAAAATCATCCCCAGCCCATTAATTGTGATTACATTGTCATATTCTTTTTCAGTCTCATTCTTCACTCCCTAAATTAATATCAGGGAATTGGGAATGGTAATCAACAGGACGTGTCAGTTTCTTGGGAAAGTGGTCTTGGTCCTGTCCCAAACAAATTCTGCGGTTTATTTGTTGTGTACATATGATCCCAAGTGGTTCTGAACCAATTACAAGACAATCTATTGATCTGTTGATTGAGCATTTGTTTTGGAATTTCAGTCTGGACATACAGTATTTGAACACAACGATGACATTTGGATCCACATCAAAACCATTGGGCCAAAAATACCAAGAGGACATTTTTATAATTATACAAAATAGTCACAAGGTTATCATTGCTTTAGCAGTAATGTACAAGAATTGGCAAATCTGTCTTGTATTAGAGCTTATTCACATGAATAAACATTTAGATGAATGCAGAGGCAACTCAACATGGATTGATGAAAAGTTACATGTATCTGAAATCATTGAAACAGCATGGCTGGCAACTCGTGATAGTTTTAGTACGTAGTACTTTATAATGCTTGAGGAAAGTTGACTCATTGTTTAGGGTTTCTCCTTTGCTTCGTTTGCTGCTCCAATTACAGGGCATGGTTTGCTATATGGCTTAGTGAAACAGTTCATTATATATTAGGGATGATAAGAACCAGTGAAAAGCTGACTTCCTGTAATACTCAATTTATATTACTGCTGATTACAAAATGGTCTGATGGCTTGAAATACATGTGGGTTGCCTGTGGAACACATCAGCCTCTTGGAAGGTGGTTAGCTATGGTTCAGTCTCTGCATCTGGGAAAACTAGAGGATTTATAATTATTTCAAGACCTGAGAGGCTGAGCTCTGTAAAGTTCAATATCTTCCACCTTTGACTCTGACATCAGCTACATTTGTGCTCGTCTTACTATTGCTGATGATGTAACGGTTGCTCCAGTTTTTTTTTTCAGAAAGTCAGTCACATTTATGGTTTACTTCAGTCTTACATGCCATAGATAGTTACAGAAAGCTCTAATTCTGCCTCTCCATTAGCTGAACAGATTTATCATTACGCCTCATACAGATGATTTGTGCTGATCTGCTGAGTATCTACGTACCTCAGAACGGTGAACCTGCTTCTGATTAACTTTGATTCTGTTGATCTAATTTCTGGCTGGATTGGAGACATATCTTTCTTCAGTTCTTTCTTGTATCTAGCCAACAAACAGACATGTAAATAAGTGGAAAAAGATTTGCAAGATCAAGAAGATGTCATGTGAAATGGCTTTTCAATCTGACACTTAACTAAGACAAAGACCATCAGACACGATAACTCTAATGTTGCTGTTTGTTATTACAGAGCCTGTGCTTTCTCTTAACATATGAAAAAAATATTAGCTAAAAGTGTCCCCAACCCCTGCTCACCTTACTTTTTAAAGCCACATTTTAGGGCCAGCTGTTCTCCATATTTACTGCAGTGAGAACTTTAAAGATGTAAGACACATACAGATAATGCAATGCATATTTTCCACTCATTCTTCACTCATGTTTTCCACTCTAAAGTGGAAAACAAACTTAAAAGACATCAGGCAGTATATCTACCTCCAAGGTTTATTCCTTCCGCCATCCTTACTTTATTCAGTAATGAGGGATCCCAACTGTCACATCACCTTGCTGTCTTGTAAATTCCCGTGGGATTTTTATATAGCATACCTTTGTGAGCTCCCTGTTGAATCTAAATGTGCTACCATAAAAGTGGACACATTTTGGGGGAAGTGCTTTCACGTTTATGGCATATGATGCCATGCAACCTTTTTTGGCTTTCCGGGTGTGATACTGGATATAAAGATGTTATATTTTTGATCTGTTAAGATTTGTCATATTAGAGACAAACCATGCAGTGTCCATTTAGAGTAATGCCTAAAATCTTACCTATTCAAGCAATGCCTTTTGGTATTTCAGCCCCTTTGAAAAAGAAGAAAATGCTGTGGCCACACAGGCAAATCAGCTTGAGTTCAGAGAAACAGGTTACTAGGTCAGACGGTGTAGGAATAGATTACATGGGTTTGTGTTATATTAGGATTTCTAAAACAATTGTGCTGTTAAATTGCTCCACATTAAATAGCACAAATGTCTCTGTGTCTTAGTGACAAATGTCAACTCATTAAGTGGATTTAATGGTTTAAAGTATGGACTCTCCACTTTAATTCAATCTTTTATTCGGTCGGCAAGCAGAGTGAACAAAGTTCTAGGGGGACCAGTGGAGCCCCATGATGGCGTTAACTACTCTGCTACCTGGAAAACACAAAGAAAAGCAAACTATGTAAAAGGGAACAAGACAAACATTTGGCCAGAATACATTCAACTTTGGAACAGCAAGAAACAAGAGACTCTTAAAGATGTGGTGTGTGGGATTATCAGACACGATCAGACCCTGTAAGCTGGAGAATTACTCAGAACTGTAAATGTTGGGGGACTGATTAAACATGAATGGAATGTATAGAATAGTTGAATTTGTCTATCGCATGGGACTTCTGCAAGACAGAGCCATCACATAAAAATGTGTTTCTTGCTGAGTAATCGAGAGAGATTTCTTTCATGCTGTGTTTGAATCTCTTTTGAGACGTGTCATGCTTAGGTTTTACCAATAAAATGCCCAGTCCAAAAATCAATATAACATTTAGTGACAAGGTTCTGAATGCTTTCCTTTCAGTACTGTACATGTACACTGTTGCACTTCATGGAGCAGGACTGTGACTGCTCACTGACACGGGCAGCTGTCTCTAAATGTTAAAATGTTCTATCATCCCAACAAGGCAGATGAACAATGAATGAATCACCCCATTGGCTTTCAAGCTCACTGCTACTTTCCATATGTCTGTATTTATCATCAAATCTCACATGTTTGCAAGCAGACAAAGAAATGCAGCTGTTGTCCCAATGGACCTCTTTACTGCATCATTTCATTTGGGGCCGTTTGGCTTCAGAAAAGCTATTCACACTGCTCAGTCCTTGTCTTAGCATTTGATCTCTTCTGTCTCCTCCTCGCCTGGCCCCTAAGAGCAAAAAGCTCTTTTCTTGATGGCCAGACAGCAAATACAGGGGTGGACTCTGCTGTCTGCTCCAGAATATCACATTGGAGTGAGACACAGACGGAGCTGAGACAGCTTTTCACAAAGCAACTGGCCTGTCCACAACACAGCTGGAACAGCAATGAACAGGAAGTGAGGACATAAAAAATTTGTTGCCTCGTCACAAGGGGCATTTTAAATATAAAGACGATTCACACAGGGAAGATACCATTTTCTCAGCTGGCTTTGTTGTTAAAAGTGGTTTCCAAATGTATCTTTTTCTTAATACCCAAAACATGAAGGACAGTTTGGAAATCATTTGGTCTGTTCTTCAGCTGTGTGTGGAGCTTTCATTTTGTGCATTTATGTTGCATGGATGCATGAGTTTACACTTTGTATGGAGACAAAATACGGTGCGTATTTAATACATAGACAAAGTGGGGGTAATTCAAAAACACTGGGTCAAATTTGATATGTGAGCAAATAGCATCACACAATCATGTTCCCTTATTCATAAATGCTGATTACCATACCTTTAAAGAGGTGTTACTGCTGCATTTCCTCATTTGGATTTCTGGTAAGCTATTCATAAAACACATCATGACATGCTGATCCTCAGAGGTATGAAATCTGGGTCAAGTTTTAAAGTCTCATTTGCCCCAAATGTATTAGAGACAGTTGATTAGTCACTTTATTGAAATTGTAAGTTTTGATGTGATCTCACACACATTCTAGCCACGCTGTGCCTCAAGTGTCTTTGCCTGTCACAGGATGTCCATCCACACACACAGACACGCACAGCATCCCACTCCTGCCATGTGCAGGGACTCCCAGTAGTGTGTGGCTGCAGCTGCAGCATTCTGTACCTTCTCTCCTAAAACGAGGACCGCTAAAGCAGAGAATTTATGTTTCATTTAACGTGTCCATTTTGCTTTGACCCCAGAGATACAAATCAGAAACTCACTATTTTCATTTCACATTCAAATCGTATTACACTGACACAAGCATAGTTATGTTGCAAGATTATTAAAATAGTATGAAGGTTTTATGCAAACTGGTATTTTTTTTATTTAAAAACAACATAGAAAACTTTGCAAGTATGATTTATGTTGAACTTTAGTACATTTGGGTCATGATTACACAATCATACTACCAGACCTCATGACATCATACACAGTATATCATTCACCAGCAACAGTAGAAAAATCATTGTATCCACTGGTACATCGTGTAGTGTGTAAGCTCCCAGGTGACCCTCTGTTCCTTTCCCCATCTCTCATGTAGATCTTCTCCCCATTCAGCATGTACAGTTTGAATGGAACATTCTTTATGTTGGCATTTGTGAAGCCCACTCTACACATGATGAATGAAATCCTTAGGGAGGAAAAAAACGTTTCTCCTCATATCTTCAAAGCGTCATTTTCTCTCATCCAGAATAACTGGATTTGACACATGTTCTCCGCTGAAAATCTAACCCACATTGCCACCTTAACACTCGCACATTTATTTCTGCTTTGAACTGTTGATTTGTGATCCTTTCTCCATGTGCTGAGCCAGCAAGCTTGACAATAACTTTTCTAACACATGTGACATACAATGCAAATACTCATTCTGATTTATGACGCCAGAATTCCCTAAAAGCTTTAAAATGAGGCCTCAATATACCAAACAGAAAATCAGGATGGAAAACCACCAGGCCATTTTCTGCTTTTTTTTTCAGTCCATGAAGTGTATCTTGGTGAATATTGAATAGAGATGTTCACAGAGAATGACAAAAATCCTACCAAGTAAAAACGATTGGATTTTGAATTACACAGCTTTGGAAAAATGCATACCAGTGGTTATTGGATCGCACTGTGAATGTCTGACATGATGAATGATAAAACAAAGACCAAACCTGAGAATCGTGCATTGTTGTGCAGAAGCCAAATAATTCAGTCGTGACAGCCCAGCCTGACCCCATGCTTTACACCTATAGCATATCGGCTCACTTCTGACCCTAAAGGTCACTCAAAACATTCACTCCTCATGTGCCGATGTTGATTGAGCCTCAGTGAACAAAGGTTGAAGGTTGCAGAGATGGTATGTAATGGGTTACGAAATGTTTGTTGTAATGCAGAACTTAAATATTTTGTTGGCACCAATTTAGAAATGTAGTGTCAATCTCCTTTTGTTCACGCGAAGGAGTGACTGAGGATAATACCTGGGTGATGACACAGTCTAATTGCTTTGGAAGGCAGCTGATGAAGAGGGGCTGTTGTTGCTAATGGAGGTGCTCTCTGACCCTCTTAATTTTTAAGGAGCTATTTCAGGAGCCCAGGGGCAGAACCCAGACAGCTTGGCCATTGTTGATTAAGGTCAGTGAGCAGGGGGTCATAGTGAAAGAAGACTAGTAAAAATAGCTGTCAAACTGTTTGCCTCAAAAACATTTTTATATGTGAAAGAAGTTCCCCTTACCTACACTTAGTAAGTACAAAAGGAAGTACACACGTACTCAAACGTTTGCAGTTGTATGTTTTTGTGCTCTATGTCCCTGCGCTCACATGGAAACACATGGATATCCTCTGCCTCTATAGGAGACAGGCTGCTCCAAGGATCACTGTCAACCAGAGATTAAATACACACCAGTTTAGTCATTGTGTGTTTGAGTCATCCTCCACAATTGCTACTCCCTTTTCCCAGCACAGGCAGGCTGAGAGCAGATGATTTCTTATGCACCAAACAACTGCAGTACATGGGGAAAATGTTGGATTAAATGTGTTTTCTATCACTGCGTGAGAGTTTTTTTTTCCCCTCTCCAGATTTTTCCAAGGTTCTCATTGTTATCACATTTGAAAAGCTAAATATATTTTGCCCTGACAACATCAGGAAAACTCCCCAAATGACAATGATGCCAAGTTGATGCTCACAGGACATCTGGACACTCATCCACTCATTCCTAGTTTTTTGCAATTTGTATTTTCATTTAAAGGCGACATGTTAGACAGACTTAATGATCTTTTTCTTGTTTAGCTGTCTATTTTGAAACCTTTGAAATACTTTCGTGTGTAGAAAAACAAACAGCTGCATATGTGTTACGAAAGTAAAGGTCCAACTTT
>OMOW01031192.1:0-11679 GCA_900312555.1 Lamprogrammus exutus
AAAAGAAAAAAAGAAAAATAAAGAATGTGTTGTTATCCTGACGGCACCGCAACGCCCGGGTGAGAGAGAAGGAGAAAAGAAAACTTTGAGGGGGGGGGGGGTTACAACGCTCCTCTCCTCTGGCACAAAGCCAACACTCAACACACTAATTCCAAGGAAACCACCACCACACAATCTCAAATGTGAGTTTACGGCACGAACGCGCACGTGGAGCGGTCGGGCCCCCCCGGAACAAGCGGGGATTCCAGGAATGCGCGTTTGTCGTCTCCCAGCTGTTCCTGAGGAGAAGCCGTGTCAGATTCACCAGGCGCTCCTCGCTCGCTGCTCCCCGACTATAGCGCTCTCTGAAAGTCCTGAGTTTGTTCCCCGTGCACGAGGGACGGACCACATGTGGGTCAAACGCTCGCACTTCCTGACCTCCAAACTCCCAGCCGCCCACAGGCCCGATGTTTTCCTACCGCTTGGACAAATGCGTCACAAGCTTCCTGGGAATATCGTTCTGTTTGAGCGTTAGGACTCGTACCACTCTGTCATAGAAAAAAATCCCTGATCGATTAATCTCAAGCGAGTTAGATCGAATAAACCTCCCACTAATCCCACTGAGCATCTACCGGAGTCGCTTGTCACAGTTTTGGCTCCTCGCTATTCTGGAAAACGAATTAGGTCACACGATTCCTCATCATATTTAGAACTTCCAAAGCTCCCACGCACGCCTGGGAAAGCTGCTCACTCAACTGCATCGTGACGCTCAGAGGTCGCGCCTGCATGTGTGTCTCAGGCGGCGAACGCATCAATTTCAATTTGCTTTTACGGCGGCGAGGCAGCAGCGCCCCGCCTCTTTTTATACACACACACCCACACACACACAGAGTGAGTGACACAAGCCCAGCATCCTGCCACACCGTGAAACTACCATGTAAGGCCTTTCCACATCTAAGGGGGGGGACAGAGGAACATATACTGCTGTCTCACTTAACACACACACACACACACACACACACACACACACACACACACGCTACGTTCTCAAAGCTGGGACACTGTGTTGAATTCAGGCCAAGCCAGACAGTGTATACTATCTAGGGAACGGAGGGATTCTCTGCGGGTTTCCCTATTCATAACTACAGGCTAATCCCATCCTATTACATTAGATTAGATCAGATTAGATCAGATGACAGAAGTAGGAAACCAGATTACTGCTCATTTTAAAACCCAACAGCAAACGCAGAGCACAGAGGAAGACAGAAAGGAAAGAGATCAGTGGGAGCCGGCATTAAAATATCTGCAAAAACAACCACATAAAAGGTTTGATTTTTAGCTTTCACAGCATGTTTGGAGGAAGGACAGTGCGGCGTTGGCTTTGATTTATCTGACTTACCTCTGACAGCAACCACCAAGCCCACATATCATTCATATCATACAGAGCCCTCATTCAATTTAGATGTGCGTTGATAGATCCATTCTTTCCCTAATACCCAGAGATATCTATATAATTTCACCTTTACATTTTGACATTTACAAGGTAATTAGCATATAAGGAATAGTCATTAGCTTTTCAAGTGTCTCTTTGATTTAGATGGTCTTTTATTTCTAAGACTCATGAATGTTAAACCCATCTCTATTTCTAGCTCATGTACTGAGGGCTCTGAGGCAGAAGAATTATGAATTAAGTTTACTATGACCTTCATAACTTTATAGAATGAGATTTCATGAGGGGTTATCTACAAATTTGCTTTAATATTTTGCAGTGTAGTAAAAAAATTAGCTTAATGAAATACTAATACTAATAATAATAATAATAATGATAATTGGTTTAGCTGATACCTTGATTGTTTTGGTCTGAAGTCTGAGTCCATTTAATGTGTTGATGGCTTTCTCTGCATCCTTTGGATCGATGTAGTTGACAAAACCGTAGCCCAGACTCTGTCCTGAAATAGCAGAGAAGAAGCTACATTAATACATATACTCATCATCTTAATGTGTAGATTTGGGAAAAAGACTGACATGCCACCTGTGACTAGGTGGGGCTTAAACTTCTCATTTGTTGCCATATTTCACACAAGCCAAAAATATATAATGATAACATGTCTACTCTATCTATAGAGGCACCTTCAAGGAGAGCAAACATCTTTCCTTTCGTGCTTCCTTTCTTTCTGTGACTTTTTTTTTAACCACATGGTATGTCCTGCAGATGATTTGTACACAACATGTGTCTACAACAGCAGACTCTTTCCAGGTCCTTGTTCCGTTTAATGCCACCACTCAACTCAGTTCATATTTCAGTCTGTGTGCACAGCTGTGCTGGGGCACGGGAAGGCAGAAGTGGATCAATGTGTTTTTGCACATAAAAGGAAACGTAGGTCTGTAAAAACAGTTTGTGAAGTTTGTTGACCAAAAAAAATGCATACAGTACAAATCCAGCTTTTGCAGCGTGTTCCTGCCCCTCTATCATTTTCAAGAACGAGCTGTTTTGACTTGGCGTTGATAGTATGCAAATCAACCACGCTTCTGATTGGCTCTCTCATTGTGGGAGTAACCAGAGGAGGGGGCTCATCATACGTCGACATAATCATCGACTAATCAGACACTGGGGGTGTCTTTATTTTTATAATGACTGCCAAGTGTGATGCAATATTTCGCACCAATCCAAAACTGCTCTTTGGAACCAACATTTTCACAAAGGGGAGGGTCCTGCAGTATCCAGTGTATCCTCATTTCGCATTTTCTAGGTAGTTACAGACAAGGACCACTGAATTATCTGCAGAGCGATAAGGAAAAAAATGGAACCCTGAATGAAAATACAACATGGGGATCTATATAATTTGCCCCCTTTAAGGACTGGACGTAAACATGAAGACTATGAAATGCATTAAATAGAAATGGGAATGGCATAATTACACTCTCTTATCTCTGAATTACAAATGAAAAGGAAACTGTATAGACCCATAACAACTAACCTATCACATAAACAATGTATTTTTTACTGTACAAAAACTGAGAAAAAACAACCACCCTCATTTCCCTCTAAGCTCAAAGTGTCTTATATTGCAGACTCCCTTTGAGTATGTAGCAGCGCTGACATCTCCCAGTGTTTCCTCGACAGATCAAGCTTTTCAAAAGATGTAGGACTTTGAGCGGACGCCTGCAGCCATCAGGGCCTTCAGTCGGCTAGTTTTCAACTAACAGCCCCAATCCACTAACAGCATATGCGAGCACAAAGAATCCCAGTCAGTTTAAGACGAGCAGCATGCGCATCTCACGCTAATGGGAACAGACAGCAGTTAGTCAGAGACAAAGTGAATCACAAAATATGGAGCATGGCTGTTACCAAATAAATACTTTTGGGTTATGATATCACAGCACTGAACAGCTCAGCTTTGCTCGACAGTGAGCAGTGAAAGGACCAGGAGGGACTTGTAGTTCTCACATCAAACAGTGGCTGATTCTCTCCTCTCCACCCTCTTTTCCTTTGGATTAACTGTGGATTATCAGACACTCTCTATTGTTAATTAAAAACCTGCCATCCTGGAGAGACTACTGCTATTTATAACTAACCCTCCTCTCCTCCTTCTCCTCTTCTTCTCTGACTTGCAGCTGACATTAGTTGTAAAGTTTGGCTGTTTAAATATAACTAGAAATACATTTTCCAGCTGTTTTTCATTATCAAGTAGTGTAAACTGAAAAAGAAACAGAGGATTAAAGAGAGGGCATGATTGGAATGAGAACTGAAACACACTATTGGGTGATCTAAATCAGTCAGTAGTGTATGCAAATGTCTTTCATTCGGGCTCTCTATCAAACAAATACATTCAATACCACAGTTTATGTCCTGCAACTGTTCATAGGTGCATGTTTTACACTCGTACAGTATACATTCGATGTGGGTGCAGCAGCTGAGAGGCTGCTGTAACGTTTTACATCTCTCCCTCCCACTTTGCCATCACCTCCCTCGGCCCTCTCCCTCATATTCAACAAGAAATGTGAGGTTCAACATGCACAACTTGCAGAAGGTTAGCTGAAAATGAAGTGTGCTGGCGAAGAGCACTCGTGCAGGGCAATCTAGATGGGATGGCTCGTGCTTAATGGTACCCAGACACTTAACGCTCATAGAGCCATCCAAGCCGGCAAGCGGGGCCTAACTGCACCCATGGACTTGCTGCTGTGTCAAGAAGTTACATTGGGCATATTTGTGCATGTACTGACTATATACTGTACATTTTGCACTACTTCAGACTTCAAGCATGCCTGTAAGTGAGTCAGCAAATGAGATTCAGTTTGACCACAAATATATCAGTGTATTCACTTTCATTAGTCTGAATGATTGCGGCAGTCGACAGCTTTTACATGTGAAGGACATGTATGTGATAGTTTGTGTATGTGTGAACTTTCAAAGAGTGTGTATGTTGTAAGAACAGGGAGCTTAGGTTGGATTTGGCATATGTGCCCACCCCGACTCTCATCTTCACTCCCACTTTGGCAGAGCTTAGGGCCTCCAGGGTTGGAAGAAAGAGGGTAGGAATGAGGCATACTGCAAGGCATCAGTCCCCAGGTGAGGAGGGAAATGAGGGGAGACATAGGCAAACATCTGCCTACCGCACCACCAAAGCTCCAGGAGGGGATTCCACCCACTATTTCCAGCCTGCTATGGAACAGCTCACAGCAGGGAGAAACTGGCAGCCAGCTTGGCTCCCTGGATGGGCGGGAGATCTAACACCAACGCATCACACAGGCAGATGTACACATGTGTGCACACACATACAGGTAAACATGTAATCACTCAATAACACAGGCGCAAACAAACTTACACGATTGGTAAAGTATGTCCTTGCAGCAGGAATGATATAACAGTGTTGACTGAAGTGGCTGGTAGCAAACAATGCATGCACCAGGTTGGGGACCGTATGGGAAGTGGTTGGTGGACATGCACCCCACCCCACTCTACAACCTGTAGTGAAGATCCACAACATAGTTATTCAATCCTATATGTGCTTACATCCTTTATCCTCAGTATGTGAGCACAAAGGTTTGTGCGTGCATGCATCCATCCACATAAAACAAACACTCTTATAGACGAATCCGCTGCAAGTACTTGTGGGCCCACTCATGCATGCAGAGACAGCAAGCAGTATGCTTGGCTTCATCCTGTCATAACAACTGTCCTATCCATCCCAACACTGCCCAGCAGGATCAGTCCTGCTTGTAGCCTGCACTTGGATCAGCCCATCACTATGGCCTGCTCTGTTCCCGCTCAACACACCATAGTTATGCACAGTTCACACTCACTTTAAAATACAGTAGCTCAGAATCATTCATCTTCGCATGGTTTCTTACTGGAATTCGAGAATGAGGCGAGCTTTGTCTCCACCTCATTAAATTACACAAGACATTTTTTTGACCATGACAAAGAAGAAGCAAAACTTGAAACAACTAAAACTTTTTCTAAAGTTTGCCTTGGCAAATTGAAGCATTGCTCCCTCTCGTGTGATGCTCACCAAACATGAGATGAAGAAAGGAGACAAGCTCTGTTGCCTTTCTGTGAATTGCCTCTCCAGAGGTTTCCTCCTTCCTTCCCTTTTATGTTTTAGGTGTTTTAGGAAGTCTGTCCATGTCCTCTTAGAGAGCATTTGGCTGGGTTGGGAGGCATTGACGTTTGGGCCTGTAAAGCCCTTGGAAACATTGTATGTGATATTGGGCAATATAAATAAACTCGACTTGACTTGAAACTAGTTGTTATAGAAATATGGATGCAGTTGAGGGGGGCTGTAATACACCTGTTCTGACAATAACATTGCATTTGTAGTGAACAACATGTGATCCCCATTCAACTTTGGGTCACATACTAAATCCTTGACATAAAATTGGGCTGTCTAAAACATTTGAAAAACCACTAAGGGAAACTGTATCTTTAAAGTATAATTACAGGCAAATAACTAGAAAAATACTGTAACTGAGGCAAAACAGAGAAGCTATTAAAAACCCATGATAAATAGCCTCTAATGAGGTTATAGCTAACAGAAAAAATAAGCCTCGTGCTGATCAATTAGCCTAATGGATACATTTAGTTATATGTTTTAATTGTCAATTAAAACCATAGACCCAAATGATTCATTGCTGTTCACAATGGCATTTTAATGAGGTTACATATCTATGTGTCTTGATTTGTCAGTTGCTTACAGTGCAACTCATGTAAATTCTGAAGTCATTTTATCAACTCAGCAGCAATAAACGTGGGATTCTTGATCAAATCTATGTTGTATTATACATGAGCATCTGCCAAAAGATGTCATTTTATATTGTATAGCTTGAAACACTTCTTCAGAATTACAGTGTTTTATCATGTTACACTTTTGGTACAGTTTCACTGAGAACAGATACAGTATATAGCAATGTAAAGGTGGGGGAGTGGAGGAAGTGGGGGCTAATTTGAATCAACCCCCACTGTTTTGGCAGGGCTTTTATAAAATCTGATATAAATTGTTGAGGGAGGTGGGCATGTTTGTCAGTGGTAAAATCACTGCTATTTTAGTGAATAGCTCTTCAGTGTGTTGGCGAGGTGTTATGACTAAGCCATTATTTGTTTCCTGAGGAGCAGCAGGTTGCCCAACATGCGAGATGAGAAAATGAGTGTATACTTCAAGCGGGTATCCTGCCTGCTGGCCACTATGTAATTTCACTGTTCCCTTCGCCCCTCTCTGTGCACACTTAGACACACATACCGGTGGATGCAGGTGAAAAGTCACACTACCACACCCATGTAAAATTACACATAGGTGCATCGGTGCAAACAAGAGGAAAACAGATATATGCAAGACTATGCTCAATTTGCAGACACACAATCATTTCAAAGGTACACTAATTTATATTCATGATCATATATATTGGTCAATGTATACATATTAAGGTAAACAATCATATGCTGTAAGGTACTCATATTGCCGGTCATTATTTTGCTCATTTCTTCTTTTATTATGTGACTAACAGCCCTGTACTGTAGACATGAAAGCATCTTCATCTCGTGCTATCATCAGACAAGGGCAAGACTCACACAATGCACTCTTTGATGTAGAGTGGTGGTTACCAAATGAAACACACAGCAGCAAGAACCACCCATTGCATGGGCATGGATGCAATAAACTATTGTCTGTGAGTGTGTTGCTGGCTGATTTGTCAACAAAATTGAAATAATTCCACTAAAATGCTTACAACACAAATTATCTTAAAGTGTGGCACTTGGCAGCTCTGGGTGTCCAAAGGCATTCAGTGATTAAACTGCCAACTGAGTAAAATTCTATTTTAAGTTCATGCACATCTAATATTTTGTTCAGTTGTAGTTGATATAGATGTTATATATCAACTACAAATTTGAGAAGGAGAAGGAGGATGCCTACAGTTGACACAGAAATTCTGTTAAAAATTAGAATCTTCTTCCTTATCGTTGTAGGCTACCTTCAGAATTCATCTCTAGTTGTTCCCACAGTCCTACACCCTGTCAGGAGTGTTGACTGTCTGTCAGGCATGGATGAACCGGTGCAGCAGAGTGGGGATGGGGGGGGGAGCAGGAGAAAAGGAGAAGAGGAAACAGCAGCATGCATCATCATCAGAGGTATGAGGGAGTGACACAACACACCTTGAGAGGACCAGCTCCCTCTTCCCCAGAAACGGATAAATCTGTTTGGTCAGTTTTAAATTTAGTGGCATTTAAGATGTGAAAGGAGAGAGACATAAAAATTCAATTTGTCAAAGTAAATGTGTCACACTCACTGCTCCCACTCTCTTCCATCCTCTGACTTTTTGCCCCTTGCTGCTGCAGCGATTTGAGGTGGTGCTATTTTTGATTGGCCAGTGCTCCACAACATTTGAAACGTTGCCCTGCTGTCACCAGCTTCATATCAAAATACACCCCACTTACCTTAAAGAGGGTGAGCTACATAGGAAATAAGGCAAAGGAGTTTGTAGAAGGACAAAAATGCAGAACACAAAAGACACACACACTGCAGTGCTCTCATACTAGCAATATAGTTAGTATGTATCATGTGGCATGCACTGAGCCAGTTTGAATAACTAAATTCATAAACAGAGCCACATCCCCCACACACATATCTACTGTAGCTCCCTCTCCCACTCACTCATTCAACATATCTTTCCCTTCTGGGTTGCCAAGGTAGCAGCCACTGTTACAGTCAGGAGGCTCCCGCTCTCAGTTCCCAAGGCCCTGCTTCCTCCAACACACACACACACACACACACGTACACACACTTGCCCACATAGAAGCTCAGGGACAAACACACGTACACCACCCCCTCATGGTGGCTCCCTGAGCCTTGGGGCCAGTGGACTGCAGTAAGCAGTGTGTGGGCTGGATGGCTGTGCAGTAGAGCTATAGAAGGCAAACTGACAACTGACAGAGGAGCCCCTTTAAGTCTTAGATAACCCTGTTACGTCAGGATCCTACTGAACTGCGTCTGCCCAAGAATCTGACAGAGATCGCAAAAAGTGAGCAGGCCCAAAGCCCCTTAACTGTCAACCCTCAGCCATATAGGCCACAAGCTGGAGAGGGAAAGTCCAGCCCTCTCCTGTCCAGGTACAGTTCACTCACAGTGGAGGGCGAGAACCAACCCTCAGGCACATTCAGCTTGTAAATGTTAGCCTGACACATGGGACACATAACTTGCGTGTTCCACATAAAGGGCACTCAAAGTGGACTGAGGGGACAGAGGCAGGCTGAGGACTGGGTCATAGGGGGACAAGTGCAACCTAAGAAGCAATCCAATTCTGCATCCTGAGCAGAAAGAGGAGCTACTCAACGGCCTTGGAGGAGAGAGACAGGACATTCCTGGGACCTGGGACTGTGAAAATGAAATGTCTGTTTGCCTGACTGTGTCTGTGCTTCTGAGCCTTGCAACTCTCTTCATACCTGGTTTTGGAGATGTCCAATCCCTTTTCATATCCTTCCCAGTCAGCTTTGTTCACACTATCTGCTGCCTTTAACCCATTTCAGATTCAGATAAAAGCAGCCTGTCTGTGAGGTATAAACACTGCACCAGCCTCCCCCAGTATGAATTTACAATGAATTTAAATATAATGTTATAGTTTGTAAACACGCAGAACACTGCATTCGAGTTGTTTATGTGTTTTGGAAGGTGCAAACAGATCTCATCATAAGGCAAACAGAGGATAATAGCAAGTTTAGTTCCCTTCACTTTAGTAATAACAGGAAAAACAGCTCGATTTGCTATCTGAAGTACAAAGAGAATCAGGTTTGCTGCCGGGCGTGTTCTCAATGTATATTTCAGGAGCAACAAAGAGATGTGGGTAAACTGAGGTTTATGGTAAATATTTGATCTGCTCCCCATTAGACTGACAGGCCCTCTGCAAGAACTAAACTGCACCCATCTGTCCTTGCAGATCAAGACTAGATGCATATTTTATGTTTGTAATACTTGTGGGTGCACTTGATGTTCTGTTCCAGAAGTGGAACTCAAATGAGACTAATGGAAGTGTGCTGCCTGAACCACGGGACTATGCCTGCAAAGCAAATCCAGTAAACATGAGCTGTTGTTGAACCTGTCTGAATAAGGTGTACCTGTCCTTCTGTAAGGGTGCAGTTCACAGCAGGTTTCCACATGCAGTGAAGCTGCGGCCGGGCAGAGATGCTCTGGCTCGCCCTTCTCCACAGCTGACATCACAGTCCATCTATTTTTCATAGCCAACATCCTCTTGGCTTCCTACATTGTCACAATGATACAGATTCCATGTGTAAAACCAACACATGGAAGGTGATGAGCGTGGTGTGCACAAGAGGCTTCAGTCAGTGTGTTTTAGGATGATATCTTTACAGGGTTTGAGGAAATATAAAAATTATTACCTCAGTAACAGGGAAAATAACATTCATATCATTGAAAGGTGTAGAGTTGCTGTGTGCTGCTGATAGCCTACAATCAGCAAATATTGTACCTTCCTGAGGCAAAAGCTTAACACAGACACATAGTAGCTGGTAAACACGGTGAACTGTTTACTCATTAAGCGAGAAATATGTCCTATCTCTCTCCACAGAAGAAGGATACTGAGCTTTTGGCTACTGCAATTGTTGGCACAATTTGAGAATGCACAAATTGTTGTTACAAAAAAAAAAAATCATTTTCACCTCATGATTCTAAAACTGGAGATGCAATCAATTGTTGTTTGAGCACGAAAAGCCATTTCTTCTCTTCCGTGTCATTACGAAAACAAATGTATTCATTTCTCCAGCAGAAATGCAGCCGATGCAGAAAAATGATCCGGAAAAATGACTAACTGACAAGGATCTGTCAATTCCATCGCTGTGTGTTTGTGTGTATGCTTGTGTGCATGTACGTGAGTGCTCCTGGCCAAGTGGCAATAATTTAATGTATTCCATTAAAACGTTGCATTCAGGGTATAGCACATGAGTTTTTCATTGCTCTCTCTTGGTCTGTCTTTGTTACTGGCCCTTCTGCTGTTACTCAAGATGTGAGCTTTCAGCTTAAATAAGACATTTTGCTTTCTAGTGCTGAATATCGTGGAACTCGAATCGGCTGCAAGTACTTGTGGACATCAGTGCACAATGTCTCAGTGTCTAAAATCCATCCTAAGCCACTATGGTATACACTCAATTCAAATGTGGGAGGCCTGGGGCTTGTGTGAAAGTGTGTGTGGGCTGCAGTTAGGTGCATGGAAGGTAGACTTAAATAAAAGATTAACCTGCACGTCCCCGATGTGTTATGAGAGCAGTGGGCAGAGGTAGCTGTGCAGACAAGCAGGAAGGTAGGTGGGCAAGAAGGCATGTGGGGATGAAGAAAGGCACTTAAGAGGTGTGTTTTTTCTACCAGCTGAAGTCAGCCGGGGTGACAGACGAAGCTGGAGTGCCTACGCCTGCCCACAGCCGCCCGAGCCTCACGCCATGATGGCATCAGAGCTGACAAGAGCGAGTCCACAGGAAGCTGAAGACCCGTCTGTCTCCTACCTCAGAGGGGCTCAGGTGCTCACACGTTCTCTGCTTATGCGTGCGTATATGTGTGTGTGCGTGAGAGAGATTGTGTTCAAATGAGCAGACTCAATGAATGACTTAATATTTCAGATAATAATGCTGCTGTGAAAGGAACTTGACACTAAGGATGTACTAATGTAACCGCTCTTATCACATGGTATGAACACCAATGCATGAATCGATGGATCTATCCTGTAATGATTAAATAACAATGCTATTATGCAAGTAGATTTCTTAAAAATAATTCCAGTGAGTGAAGTTATTTAAACCTCTGTTCTTCAGTCTCCTCACTCTGCATAATACAACACAAAGGCAGATGGTCCTTACTACTCCCATCACTATGAATAATGTGTACCTGCAGAACACTCTTACTATCCTCCAAACATGCTCTAAAGTTTTCATTCTGAAATTTTTACGTACTACAAAATATACTTTTTCCTCTCTCAATCTTTGAATTCATTGGAAAGATTTAAATGGCAAAAGTTGACCTTTCTTACATCAGTGTGCAGATATTCACGAGAGACGAGAGAGGGTGCAGGTGTATGTATATCAGCCTCCAAAGAGGGAGTTCTCTTTACCCCTCCCTCTTGCAAACCTGGCTTATTCCGTTAATGATTTGGAAGACTGTTAGAGAGTGTGAGGCCTCTTGGCATTCCCTGAAAGAAGAGGGGAGC
>OMOW01031210.1:0-11421 GCA_900312555.1 Lamprogrammus exutus
GATGATTTGTGTCCAGTTTGGCTTCACTCAAGCCAACACAGACTCTAAAAGCAGACTCTCCCTGCCTCATTCTCAGCAATCAGCCTGCCTGTCTTATCTTCCAGGGCGGTTAAACCTCTTTTCTACTCGAGTGGGTTTAGTTCCCATTGGGTCAAAGAGGTCATTTGAAGTTGTACATTTTAAAGGCGGATTCAATACATTTCACGTAGTTTATCTAATCTCGTAATCTGGCTGGGACATGTCTTGTATGTGGTGGTGAGACAAGAAGAAAGAAGTCCTTGAGAGTGTCTGTGACCTCCAGCAGTGTCTGGAAAGGACGGGTATAGAGACGACTACAGATTAAAGCCACAATAGGATTAATTCATTACATGGAGGGAGGCTGGAGGAGGGACGGGATTGATCACATCTCCCTCCTTCCAGAGAGGATGCCGTTCCAGACGACTGTATTGATCCTTATCAGTGGTCTGTTTTGTCTGGCACGTTTTAAAACATCAGTCAAATACAATTCTTGGAGGGTCCACATACTAAATTTCCATGGTGTTGAATGCCCAGAAATGGTGGTTTTAGTGTGTGATATTTAAGTTAGCAAAACTTCAGAGCTATGTACACACAAAGCAGTGCAGACGCTGATAGCTATACTCTCCATGCTATACTCTATATTTTTGTCTGTGATATGATTAAGGCAAAATGTGACTGAGCCACATGCATGAATGGTATTATTTGAGGAGTTGTTTGCTGAATGTACAGGAATTGTTGCTGTAAATGTAAGGAATGAGAGGAACAGGACGGTGACTCTTAATCTGCCTATTTTCCAGTGAAAGTTTTGTTCCCGGTCTGGATTAAATTATGGTTCAGTGTGAATTTGGACCGGAGTCCCACCTACTGAGTGTGGAGGTTTTAGTGTGTGGCAAAATAAAAAGAAATGTTGCCTGTTGCGTGCTTGTCAATTGATTAAAAAAGAGTAATTGGGAGAAACTGGTTTACATTCTAATGAAATTAAGAGTTGGCTATCAATAGTTGGATTTAAAAGCTGGATCCCTGCTGGTCCTTGTCACTGCTGTACAATTACTGTGAACGTTTCTGTTGTTTATAAATGTCTATAGGTAATCTGACAAGATGGCCTTTTAATAGTCTCAGTGGGGACGAGCGGGGTTGAAATAAATTGAATGCGTGGCACATCTGGGTCCTCAGAAATCCTTTTACGGGTGGCTGAAAGTCGCCGCTGCTGGCACTCGCCTCCCTTGCTCTTCATCAGACCCAAATTAGTGGCATCACACTCAGAGAGCCATCTCGTAAATGGATTTCTTGTTGTGTGCGAAGCATCATAGGGGAATCGGTGCACCATGTGGCCATCTGTCTTTGTGCTTCCAGCCTCCTGAGCCACTTTCCCAGAAATCAACACCCTGCAGACTGAATCACTTTCACCATCCTGTTGTCTTTTCTGTCCTCAGGCACCGTCAACAGTTTTTATCCCATAACTACATGCTGTGCTCTGTCAATACTGTCACGTCATTCCGGAGAGAACATTAGAGCTTCCCTGCACACTGTACATTACTTCCAGTAAATGGCATAGAGCAACACGAGTGGGAAAAGCATGATCTATTGATTACTGACATCATTTCCATTCCCTTAATAACATTTCAAGGGCATACCTGTCCATGCATCTGTGCCTTCTTTTAGTATGTCAGCTCAGTGTCCTCTCCTACAAAGTACAAAGATGTGAGTGAAAATAGCTCAAGGTTGCTGTAGGCTGAAGCTTTTCATGTAATTGTGCTGTTTTATTCCACTTTAAGCATCATATTATTGCAAGTAATTTCAGACTAAATGCCAATATCATTCCATTGAACCAAATCTATATATTTTTGTGCTGGTGGATTAAATGGAAATCGAATTATCTAATTTAAAAGAGGGAACAATACCCCATTTTTGTATTGTGAAGAAGGGATTACAGCCGTAGTGGGAACAAGGATGATAATTGCTTGGTGCAGACTGATGAATGCTTATGTGGTGCAGAACTGGCTCTTTGGTATTTTAGCCTGAACCTCTGATAGCCTGATAGTCACACGCACACACACACACACACACACACACCCTCATAAATGAACATGAGCTGGCTCGCTGGGCTTCCCTGTAAGAAGAATCAATAATACGCGTTGGTACTAACTGTAAATGGAGGCTATTGTTACTTTACCTGGAAGCTGCTACCTGTGTTTTTACTGTTTTGATCCTCAATGTTGGACATCAATGTTTCATCTTTTGCATTGACCGTGAAGGAGACTGTGAAAACTATTTCTTGCATAAATCACATCTCATTCTCTGTATTATTAGAATCTTGAAGTTGGCTGTATTCCATTGCCTCAGATTTAAATGCAAATGCTGCAATATATAAAAATAGAATGAAGCATATTAGGGGGGAAAAGGCAGATTCTGGACTAGCCAGAAATAAAATATTAAATAATAGCGATATTAAGATTTTATCACTCCATCGGGGACTGTCCTTTTCAGCACCTGGCCCAATTCTGTGCCCATCTGCCGGCTGCCTGTGAGGACAATGACTGGCCTCACACACCAGTGAAGTCACTGGCGAAATTCGCCAAATCCGCTTGGAGCCACAGGCCAAGTTGGCCTCCCTGTGGAGTGGCACTTGGGTATTTGGTGTACCCGCTGTTCTGCTACTAATTGTGCATCATTGAGGATCAAGGCCATTCTGGCAAAGAAGTCCTTCCATCACCTCATTGTGTTTTTGTGTGTTGCTGGGGACAGTGCCAGCCTGATAGGAGAAGCCAGGGGCAAGCAGAAACATATTTGGCTTAGGAAGCTTTTCCAGCTCTCTTATGCTGCATTTTATTTTAATTTTTCAGTCAGTACAGCATGCACTAATTAGAAAAATGTGCAGTGCACCATTCTAATGATGTTATGTACATATTATATTCAGCCACTACAGGAAAACACCAGGAATAACTCCTAGTTGCCTCAATTATGCAAATATTTTACAGATATAATATAAAGCCTGCAGGGGGCACTGTTGTATCAAACTGCAACACACCATAGGAGCTAATAGAGGGTAATGGCAGAACTGGCTACAACCCTATTTGTGTTTGTGTCCTCACTTTGTAAGACAATGGCACTATATTCTTCTTCAATCTAACCTCTACCAAGAAAAAGAGACGGACTGCATGCCGCTCTGCCTCCTGCAGCAAATTAAATCACAATCCCATTATTGAAAAACAGATAACACACCCACAATTCAATACCACCATTGTATGACCAAAACAGGAAATATGGTACATGTTGAATGCAGGATATATATCATTTGAGAGAAGAGTAATTGAATGGTTCTCAATGAGGAGAGTCTGTCAATCGATACCGTGTGTGATTCTGAATGATAGCCAGTCTGCTAATAGAACTGACTTGCTCATTTGAATTATAGCTGAATTATTGGACGAGTGTTGATCTCAGCGAGAACAATAGGACTGATCTTAGACAAGGGAACATATCAGTTTCATACGCATATGTAATTACTTACGGAGACATACGCTGTCTATGAGATATAGGCAATTAGAGGTCGATGTAAGTGTTCCGTATAATTTCCTTGACCTTGTCTTGACTATTTTATTGCATCGCTCTCCTCAAAATCTTCGATTGACCTGCCCCTCACATCCCTCCTCTGCTCCTTTCAGCTACCAGTTAAACCCACGCGCTCCTCAGGTATTTGAATATGGATACCATCTTTCACAGCGTTATTGGCCTCCTTCTCCCCCTCGTCCTTCATTACAAATGATCTCTCAGCACTAATGAGTACACGTCTAAAAATACCCTCCTTGTCCAGAGAGCTGGATGTGTCATGGTGTGTATTGGGCTTTAACAGATGTTAATGGTTATGGAACATCAGAGTGGTGTAATGAATAGAGGCACGGCTTCTCAGACTTCATTTAGAGAGAATATTTTAATATTCAGCCTGCATATGCATCCACCCACTGAATTCTGCAGCCATGGATTCGGTTAGTTCCCTCCCTGCCATCTTTTTTACATACCAGTGGTGCTCCGTGTTGCCATAGTAACACTATATGACCTTTTCCGCGGAGGTCGAGCTCATGTTGGAGTGTTGTTCTGAAGATTTCATTCCCCTTAAAAGGCCCAACTCTCCACTCACTGGCGGTCTTTGTAGTTGGAAATGTTCGTCTACTTGACGGATGAGGGAAATGTCCCAACTGGATTTGATCTCAGAGTGAAAGAAAACGTAAGGTGATGGATGGAGCCATCAGCACCCTTGTCTAATTAACTGACAGGGTCCCCTCATTGCCTGTATGAGGCTCCAATGACTCAATTATTGGACAAATGTGTGGACGCAGGCATCTTTGACAAATATTATGCCAAACATCTCCACCAACAAAAAATAGTAGAAACTTAAGACAGATTATTAGGTGATGGCCTCCTCTTATATAGAGATATAAATATGAGCATGTCAGCACTGTAGCATTAACTGTACTGCCTTATTGTCAGTGTCATGATGTTGCATATGGCAAACATCAAGAATCTTGATTTTAAAGGCTTATGGCCTCAGTATGCTTCACAAGAATCAGGTTGTATGACGTTAGAAAGCGATCGTGTTTATACCTGTTCAGAATGCCCACGCACAATGGTGGGGTGGAAAGCCTACCATCACAGAGAGAGGAGGAGTGTGTGTATGTGTGTCTTTGTAATCTCTACTACTCTGATGAAGTATATAAATGGTAATAATGGCACAAACTTTCAGACCTTCCACAAAGGCATTCCTGATGTAACACTGTAACACATGCCAGATGTGTGAAGCATGCTCAGGCCTTTACATATATTCATTGTGAAAGATGTAAGCCTAGTAAGGAAGTCTGAGTCTGATATTTATAAATCCTCTTCATCTGATAGATTGATTTACTGTGTTCTCTTTCAGCCCGTGTCAAAAACATGATCCCAAACATGTGAAAGATTTTGTTTGGGCCACTAGAATGTGTTGTTTTCATGATGAATCTATTAAAGTTGTAGTAGGAATGTCCTTCAGCCAGCCAGAGAAAGAATCCAACACCTGCTGGGACACACTTGTCATAACTCTGAATCAAACTGAATTGAAGTGGATGAGTTTCTAGATTGTCCGCAGGCATAGAGCGATAATGCCACTTCAGGAAACCTGGGAATTACACATTAATGCAAGATGGCTTTGTTACCAAGTGGAGAATCACTCAGGGTGACCTCATCAGGCTCATGAGTTCATAATGACCAGATCAGAAATGCCTATCCAGCAAAATGTTTGCAGCATGAGAGTGAGTTGAAAGCAGACCCCACACCCTTTCCTCCCTTCGTGAGAAACCACAGAAAGACATGGAGAGGAGGCCTCCCCCCGTTCCTGCCTAAGGGTTTGGGGCTAATGCAGACAAGATGTTGGATGTTCAACAGCCTCCTTTTCTCATTTGTGGTGCAGATCTAGATGAAAAGGTGGCAAGCGGCAGGAGCAGACCTCTCTGGAGGGGTTTCATTAGATATTACAATCTAAGCTTCCTCCAAGGCCAGGGTCAAAGATGGCTCCTATTTGCACCTTATTTCATGGCCAGGAAGATAATCGACCCACGCAGAGTCCATCTGGTTCACATGGAGGTCCTGTTTAGGAATGTCCTTTGTAGCACGCAATGCAGCACAGCTTGTGCAGCCACTAAATAAGATACAAATAAGGACTGTGAGAAAAGAGATGAAGTTTAGTTTAGGAAAAATGTGACTTAAGCCTCATCATTGTTACTGGATGAAATCAGAGCTTGATTCCTCAGTTCAGGTTAGCAGACTGCCACATGTGACAGTCTCATGAGTTTCCTGCTCCGTCTAGTGAGTCTGCTGTCTTTGTACAGTCTTGCTGAGCGTGATAATGCCAGTGTAACCCCCCACCTCTGTCCTCATGGTCTGCTTTGTGTCCTCCACAGGCGGTAATCAGATACAGTGGACTGATTGTGGAATAAATGACCCGGGGCAGTCCAGCTGCACTGGAGTACGGTTTCACCGTTAAATGATGATGTCACCGCTCCCATGTGACGAGGCTCAGTTTCACTGTCAGATCAATTATTCACAGCGTTTAATTGGATCAGCTGAATCCAGATCGCTCCAGGGATCCATTTCCAGTAACAGCAGCTGCAAATAAACCCTGAGCCAGCACACAAGACATAAGGCTCCTGATCGATATCCACAGACGACGGCACACCTCACTGACTTTACAAACACACCCAAATGACGTGCAACTTTATTTCGACAGCAGGAAACAATACATGTATTAAAGAGTACATTTATTTTTGTAGATTAATCTGGTCAGCTCCACACGTATGTTATACCATAAGGGGGGTGTGTGATGATCTCAGAGTGTTGGGTAAAAGCCAATCTGTGATGATGCTGTGTTCATTAATCACACAGTCGTGTACAGTGGCGTACGCAGCCACTTAGTCATCAGATATTCCCCTGGCCTTTGCTGCCCTCCCGCCTCCCACTCAGTTCAGGCCTCCCAATCAAAGGTGGGCTTTGTGTGGGGGTCAGAGCCGACCAGGACAGCCATAACCGTACTGGGTTTCAGGATTCAGACTACAGGGCAGACAGAGAGCCCTCCATTCACGAGGCAGGGATCAAAACACAAAGCCTAGATCTCTGTGGAAAAGGAGAAAGAGCAGCCCATTCATCTTTGATCTGAGGATGGTTGTCACACATGTGAAGGTCTCTGCAAAGTTGCTTTACTAATTGCAAACAGTTGACTCTGGTTGTACACGAAACCTACACTGTTTTTCTAGTGTGTTTTTTTTAATGCAGTTTAAGCATGTTTTAACCACCTTACAAAGTATTTCTTCAGTATTGATAGAGTTCATTTCATTGCCAAACGATTGTCAATGCTATGTATTGTAATACCACTGAGTATGTTTAAATGGAAGCAAATGAACTATGGAGTAATCCACGTCAGCATACATGTAAGTGAATGAAAGCTCACCAACAATTTAAGTTGTGGATTGAAAAGATTTATAAGCTCCTGGATCATGGAACTGCTCTGAAGCCATGAATACGTCTCTTTCATTCACTTCATGTATGCAGTCTCAAACCACCTACAGAGGCAGAATTCACAAAGTCCCAAGTGTCTTTTGGCAGGTTGACTGACACGATCTCGGGTAAAAGAGCAACAAAATGACCTTACCCTGTGAATGCATTCATGTTGTAGCCTTTAATGGGGAGAATATTGCCTTCTTTGACTGTCATCGACTCGCCATCAGTTTCCACCTCACTGCTCCGCCTCAGGGGTCCAAAGAAATAATTTTAAATGGAACCACCACGTATCATTAATGGGTTTATTGTAAGGCTGACCTTTAAACCACCATTAAGTGATATTTCTCATATTACTGAATCAAATAACTGTGTAATGTGAAAGGGTTGCTCATATTGATGTAGCCACTGAGAATTATTACCCAACTCTGCAGCTCCACAGAGACTTTAGCCTGTTTATTTTCTTTAGCACTGTGTAGATGCCTTTCAATGGTTCCAACTAACCCCCAGTATAAAATGGCGGGCAACTTCTTGTTTATTGGTGAAGAGAATTGAGCAATGAACAACTAAAGCAAACCAAAGCAGACCTAGAGGAAGAGAGGCTTGCATAAATCAAGAGACCCAAAGCTAAAGTTGTGTTGTTGTGTAGGCTAAGTAAGCACATGTTTGCTAACGTATTAGCCATAATGACTGTTAAAGTCAGCTCTAGAACACTCCATGAGTGGAGCAGAGGCAAAATGCTCACCAACAACTGCAGAGTCCTATAAGTTCGATTCCCAACAGCAGGCGTGAATAACGTAAATAGTAATGGTTGCATTCTATTTGGCTGCACCAGCATCAAAGCAAGCACAAAGAGCGCTGATCAGTGTTTCCCAGCATCTAATTCTATCAACCATATGTGCTGAGAGGGTGGCGGCGGCGTCCTCGGCATGCAACGTCCAATGACTCCACACGGCACACTGACCTTGTGACTGGTGACCTCTCTGTGTTTCCCATCAACCTGAGGAGCCTTGCTGCGGAGACTTAGCTAATCGGCTTTGTTCACCACTCAACCGCAGTGCCTATTGATCTGGATAGACATTGATCCGGTGTCCAGTCAGGAGCCAGGCTGGGTTAGCAGGTCATGTGGGTAAATGTAGACGGGAGTCGAGTTTGCAACAGGCATTGCCATTGTCTTGGATTTGGAATTTGGTTTGTTTTGGCTTGTTAGCGTCAGGGGAACAAAACACTGAGTCTTCAATGAGGATTAACTTAGCTTACGTTTTAGCCACTTTGGAGCAAATAAGGGCTTAACTGTAAAAATGCATAACATCACAGCCAACTTCTTTATACGTTGAGCCTCCTTTGTACCTATATGCCGTTATGGCAGTGTGGACATCCCGGTGATTAACAGCTCACAGTGTATGGCTGTCAAGTTATTGAAGATGCTGAGGATGGTCGGACTGGGACAGTTTACATATTCAATAAACGTACATGATGAAACGAGCATTATGTTAGGTCAGCAGAGACATCGCTGTGGAATTTATTGGCAGGCTCTGTAATAATAAAGAGGCACATGAAATGCTGCGTTTGGCACAATGTGCTGCTCCCTCATGTTATGAAATATGAGATTTAATTTTGCGCTTGACTCGTCACAGTACGCGCCATAATGTTTGGTCATTCATATGGGACGTCAGACATAGAATGTGCCCGTGGTGGGATGGTACAGTGCTGGAGTGGTTACTGTGTGAGGCTGCTTACATTAGCTAACTACAAGAAGCTACTAACTTTACTACTTTTTTCAGTGGCAGCAGCAAAGCTATTTTCAAAACAATGTAGCTTTTCCAGTAACTTACTATTTTTTCCCCACAAGTATCTCAGTACAAACAGTGTAGTCTAGGTTTTCTTTGTTTACAAATGTAAAAGTAAAAACAGGTTGTTGTTTTTTAAATAATACTGAGATTGCTATGGAATACATTGCACAAAGAGAGATTTTAATATTACTTTAAACATTGTTTTCCATATTTTTCAGGTTATTTGCTTTGAGGGTAAAACAGCAAAAAATATTTAACAATGTCCCTTGAAGTACCTTCACTGGAGTTGGCTACTGTTATCTCGGGAGCTTGTAGTGTTGCTATCTACTAACTACTACTGCTACTAAGAGAGTAGATTGGGTACAGCTTAAATACTTAATCATGAGTAGACTGTAACTTGAAAATAGTGATGGGCAAATTAAACTTTTCGCTACCAGCTCGTCCAATACCGACGTTTTGTTAGATCCCCTTGCATGTACGCAACGTCAAGGGATCTAGCAAACGACTTGGGAAGGAGAAGCTTCATGAGGCTTCATGTGCCCATCACTACTTGAAAAGCTACCATTTCAAGGTAGTGTAACAGACTTTTTCATGGACTGTGTATTTGTTGGGAATGTATCTCTGGGGTAGACGTAGGGCTGGTGGAGTGTTGTATTGTGGGACAGAGGTGTGTGTGTTCATAAAAGTTTTGGATTCAACCAACATGGATTCCTAGCATGGCTATACTGGAGAAGCTACGCTATACTGCACCACTGACATGTTGAGTTATCGTTATAAGCGGTCCTGTGAGAACAATCCCACTGCTGCCACCAATATAACTGAGTATTTAAGGGTTCGTATCACAGTATATATATATGAGAGCAAATAACGACCCGGATAGCCATGCTAGGAATCCATGTTGGTTGAATCCACAACTTTTATGAACACACACCCCTCTGTCCGACAATACAACACTCTACCAGCCTTACGTCTACTCCCAGAGGAACGTTCCCAACAAATACACAGCGCATGAAAAAGTCTGTTGCAGAACTTTGACCTCTTTCCCAGAACTGCTGATTTGCATGTGTCTGCCTGTTATCTGCACCTGGCTCATTGCTCAGGAGGGACCAAAGACCAACGTGTGTCCTCAAGAAGCACCGTTAGCTCTGGACGGAGCTAATCATTGGCCGCAGCCGTGATAGCGTTGTGTGACTGTTGACATTTCACCATGCAGTCACGTAACGTAGTGATGCTGCTCTTTGCTACTTACGCACTTTTCCATTTTGTTGCCTCTGCTTACGTCACATACACCTATTCCCTCATTTGTTGCAGACAGTGAAAGTTTAGTTTGGTTGAGCAAACTTACTGATCATATGTGAGCCGCATCATATTTTTGTCATTTTGCTGCAAATCACCATCAGCACATGTCCTAATCTGCTGATATGTTAATATTTTGGTCACATAATACAGCGTGGAGAGCCTGTGAGCATATGTCAAAATGCACTGCATATTTTTGCCCACTTATGTAACAATTCTCTGCGGTGCCCTGGGCTCTGACAGGTCTATTTCAGAGCACCCGGGTAGAAAGGGCTCCGAGATGAGGCTGCTGTCACTGCTGCAGACAAATCCTTGAAAACAGAATGACTAAGAGGCAGATTGTTCAGGGAAATAAATTTCCTCTGTTAATCATATCATCAGAGCCACACCTTGTTTGTTCATGGCCACGCTCCGCTCTATTCTGCTGGCCTGACGGGCATTCAGAGTGAAGATGATTGCTGCCTTACATAACTGAGTCATCACCGCAGCCCTAATGTAAAAAAAAAAAATCCCAAACAAACTCTTTCATAACACAGTTTGGCAAGTGAAAAGGCTGAAATAGAAAGCAAGGACAATCAGAGCAGACATTGGGTTAAATACATTAAGCTGCAGAACTGAATTAGGGCAAAATGGAGCTCAAATGGAACAGACGAGCCTTGGTACCTCCAGGGCGGTTATGAGACTCGGCTTTACGGTGAAATGATTCTCCACTCTGATGTTTTCATGAAGCATTTCTATTTCTGGACTGTCCTCCCGTCACCTCTGCTAACCAAGCATACAGACATCAGAACATTCTCAGCACATTCGACATCATGGACATGCATTCATGCACGCAGTTAATCTACTAAACAATTTCAGACTTTTCCTTTTTCTGATGAGTGAGTTCACATAACACTTGAGTGAGGATGTAGAATTAGAGTCGAAGGATTTCACACACATCCCGGCACAGGGCAGAGTCCTCTTCCCGTTGTTTACATGAAAGAGTAATCAGGGTTGAGTAACGTTGGCATTGCGTAATTCGTCTGTTTTCCCCCGTCGGACCCCATGTGGAAACTACACTGAACAAAAAGTCATACAACGGAGATGCATAAATCCAACTCTCATCTCCCACAAAGCACAACAAATCCCTCCCCCTCGTGCTGATATCCCACACTCATACTTGGCCCCCGTGGCAACAAATATTTCATGTTCGCCTTCCCTTATAGAGTGAGATCACCAGTCTGTGTGTATGTGTTGCAAATACTCTCATCTCCCCCAGCCAAGTCTGGCAGATCGGAAGAGCGTCGTGTAGGGAAAG
>OMOW01031218.1:8404-20372 GCA_900312555.1 Lamprogrammus exutus
ATGAAACGGAGGCGAGTCAAAGCCAGGTCTCTCAAATTAGAACTTGATTTATTTAATTAAAAACAAAAATCTGAGGCCAGTAAAAGGCGCACAGAGTCAGTTATTCGTCTTTACCCCTGCTGTCTGGCTATTGTTTCCAGGCGAGACTTCGTGTTGGTAATCGAGGACACTGTAACATGTAGAAACCAACTTCAGGATGATGTTTAACTGTCATCGCGTCTTGATCTTGACTTTAAATGCAGTATTAATGATGTTGTGTCGTCAGTATATTGTCGGTTTACCATTAAAAGCTTCTTGCAGCCTCTCCAGGGACTTGATGAGTGTCTCGTGGGTTTTGGAGTCGTCTCTGGATTTGTCCTATTGGGAGGGTAAAAAAGAACAACAATGGCGCACTTGTGTGGCGGTGACGGCCTTGCGTAAACATTGCGCTGTCCTACCGCCCATCTCGCCGTGCAGCGGACAAACTGCACGACGCCGTTTCAGTGGGAAATGTCTGGATGATTTGCATGGTGGGAAGAGTTATGTGATTAAACCAGGACGACTGTGATCTGCATGCACCTGGGCCTGTGAAAACACACCGCGCACTGTAAGTACCCTCACAACTCTGCACTCATTGTTCAGTTCTTGTGAAGCCCTGCTGGTGCTGCTAAAGCCACCAAGTAATCGTGGTCCTCCTGCAGACCCTGGAGGCTAACTACTGCCCAAGATCCTCTTCGTTTTAATCCAAAGTGATCGTCTACCCAGCTGCTCCGCCTCCACCAACCTCCTCAAACTAAAGACTGTTGGTTGAATGAAAAACAGTTTGGAATCTACTAAGCAACATCTTCCAAACATCGCAATGATCACAAAAGCAAACTGAAACCAAAAAATTTCAGAAAAGAGGGAAGAAAATCAGATTTTGTTTTGTTTGGGTTGTTTTGGTCGATCCCTTATCTGCCCGTTGGTTGATAAGAGATGAATCCAAGCAACGATGTGACAGCCTAACTGTGCTGATCGGACAAAGGCTCGAGTGTTCCAGGATACGTGATCTCATTCTTAGAGCATCACTACTCAAGCTTTCTCGTTTGTAGAACATCGTAGCAGAGAAACCCTGCAGTCATGAGTCCAATAACTGTTATATTGTCACATTCCAAATGGAGGCATACCACACATTCAAAACCCATGCCAATATGAGTTTTGTGTGATCCCAATCATTTTAACTGTGCGCGCTTATGTTGTTAAATGCAAAACAATGTGACAACTTGAGGGAACTGGTTGATGCACTGCAATCTGATCTGACACTAAATGCCTTTGTCACTGGAATTGATCTTACCATGCATCTACGGACAAGCTGAAAGGTGTCATTCCACGTCTTCTCTGCAAATTTCAAGCGCAGGTCAGAGAGTATGGACTTCATCGCTACAACGTGCAGGAGAAGCGAGAGTTGACAAACAAGTCAGTACCCATGCCCCCCACGCCATAACTGCCAAATGAGCTTTAATTTCAGGGGTTATACAGCAGCACAGATTAAATTGGTGTACACAATTCCATAGGCAGAGGTGAAAGAGCCCTTTTGAGCCAGGCAGTTATGTTGAAACGTGCATATCAAATTATATCTATGGACAGATTTTGTGACTCAAATTCTGTAACACAATCGGTCATCTCAGATATAATAACTCTGTTCCTGTTCAGCGTTTAAACTTGATTAAAAATTCTGAATCTGCACTTCTGCTGGATTTTGTCCCCATATTTTCACGTTATGGGACGAATTAACACGTTATCAACGGCTGTGACTTGAGAGGGACAAAATGTGTCACAGGTCATCTTAATTTCAGAGTTACTATATAATTTGCATTTCGTAGAGAAGCATTTAAACCAACATTTACCTGGATTCTCAACACCTTACTCCTCCAAAACAAACCTGCCAACATTTATGTTAATTAGCCAGTTAATCAATACTCTTTCTCACGGCAATACTGACACTTATTTCGAGAAATTTCCCCCCAAACAAGATGATTAGTATTGGAAACAGGTTGAGCTAATCTCACTGAGACGGTGCAGGCGTGAGTAATTACGGCTCCGTTCCATTCAGGTGTACCTGGGAGACTGCGTGTATAAAATCAGGTCTCCGGCACTGGAACGTCTAAATGGAACGCAGCCATAGGCACACCTTTGTTCGACAAATGGGCTGTAAAAACAAAAATGCTGTCCTTATTTGATCCCTTTTCTGTTTAAACACGAAGCAAATGCTATTATGTTGCCAACACGAATACATATATCATGGTTTTATCATTAGTTACTGTATGACCTCATTTTTAAATAAGGAATTTAAATAAAAAACGAAGTAATAGCTGTGAGGAAACACAAAATCAGGTCATGGAGGCGAATGAAACGTACATCAATTCAGATTTAGAGACACAACTTTAATTCTACATATTGAGGAAAATAACGAGGCACTTAATGATTAAGTCTAAATCGTGTTGAGTTTTAAAATGTATTTATTTTGCTTATTAGGTACAAAAAGTGTTGATATAAAAGGTAAAGTGTAGCGTTTAATACGTGTGGTTGTCCCAGGCGGGCGGGCGTTGTCAGACAGAGACGCCGAGCCTACAGGACGTGTAGTCAGTCTGTGGAGTTAGCTAGTCAGCTAGCCATGAGCTAACAAGGAGCTAGCTACGGCTTTTGCATTTCCCAACCCAATTCTGTCTCAGTTAAACGTCGTGCCGAGGCGAATATCGTTTACCCTCCCGGTAGGTGACGTTATGAATGCCAACACAAGCGTTACATTTAGTTTGTTTGTTTTATGCCACATTGTGTGGTTATGATCTGCTCCTGGTTTATCCCTGGTTTGCCTTTTGCCTGTGTAGCCACCTTGGAAGGCTAGCACGGAAGCATAAATGACCGAGGGAACATCTGTTGCTAGTTATTCAATCTCCGGGATTTGTGTCTTATATACGATCTCAGATGTAATCCTCAACCGGGGTGGGTTTGCAAATTAGGTGCCGGTCAGTAGCTGGCTAAGTTAGCCTGTTAGCCTTCACGCCCAACACTGTCAAGCTAGAGCTAACGTGAGTGGTCACCGGCTAACTTGCTAATAAGTTGTCATTGCTGTTAGTGTGTTTCACGTCGTTCATTGTATCGTGATGTATTTTCTGTTGTTTGACGTAATCGGTCCGTATTTACTCGGTTTATGTAATTTATGCATATATTAGTGCGCTCTTGGCGTGCCTGTGCGTTTAGGATAGTAGCCAATTTCACGACTGAGCCGATTAATTAACTTTAAGCAGGTTAATGTGACATTGACGTTACATCCATTTGTGTTTACAGCGCTGTGTTGTTTACGACGGTCGCTGTGTCTGCTTGCTATTGTGAGTAATCCTGTGAGTCACGATCGCGTCGTAACTTTATTTAGGAATGACAACAGTCAAAGCATTACCTCGGTTTACTTGGTTTAACAAACTAATGATAGCTACACACTTCTTCCTGTGTCTGGAACATTACCTAAAACATGATAGTAAAATGTGTGTCACACCAATCATATCTAGAAACAAATAAGTGAATCTGCTTATTATGTTCTGGCTTAATGTGTCTCAGTAGAATGACGGTGCCTTTGGTACTAAATCGTAATATTGACTTTTGGACCCCCGTTTTAATTTGTATAATGGCAAATTGGCTCTATTCCCATCATCCTAATCTTTACTGTAATAGATTAAAACATTAACGCACAGTCAGTACATATTTTTTGGTAATTCCAGTCATCTTGGACAGCATCGTTTGAGAAGCTGATCATCAGTAAACCCTGCCTGTGCCAGTTTGTGTTTGGTCTCGTAAAACCTGCTAGTTGATACTCTGCAGGACTGATTAAAGTGGTTTAAGTCTTTATTTTACTGAAAGAAAATGGCTTTCTCCGACTCTCTTTACCTCATGTCTGACATGATCAATGCAACCACGCTGCTTATCTGTCTGTTACCAGACTTGTTACATTATCGACAAATGTGTCACATGTTGAGAATACACGTGGGATGGTTTGACTTCCAGCATATCCTGTTTGCTGAAAATTACTTCTGACTGTAAATATTCCATCTCATACAATCACTCATTAATAAACCACTTTGGTAGATATTTTAATCAATAAGCTGCATTCACAGATATCTGAAAGGATGGATTTGCCCTAATTAATGCCAAAATAAAAAATATGCTTGTTGTCATCCCATAAACAAAGTTACAACAGTGATGTCATCCAAACTAACAGAGTTTCAACAATGATGTCATACTTATATATTACTAAATCTAGTTCATCTTTGGCTTCTACAATAATCAGGTTGTAGGTACATCAAAAGCTATAGGGAGGGGTAATTATAGCTGTATAATTTGTTAATGTTTAGTATCACAGTGTATTTACTGTAGCTTCAACCAGGTTGAGAAAATCATTTCAAGTGAGAGCAACGTCTCCTCGCTCTATAAATGATGACATTGTAATGTATTATTGTAAGGCTTCACGATGGCTATACAGTGTAGCTACAAGAATGTAATCTAAAGCTTCTGTTTCTTTTCCTCCGCAGGAACGCTCGCTCTGCCCCCTGGTTGCAGCAGTAATCTGTAGTCTGCTCTTATTGTCTTAATTTCACAATCCGTCCCTACACCCTGAACTTTCTCCCTCTCGCGCTTGGACCTCCCTGGTACGCAGAGCCATGGCAGCCGCGAAGCCAAAGGGACAGAACTCCCTGGCCCTTCACAAAGTGATTATGGTGGGCAGCGGCGGAGTGGGGAAGTCGGCCCTCACTCTCCAGTTTATGTACGATGAGGTGAGCTTGTGTGTGTGTGTTCGCGGTTTCACCTGTTTGCATCACAAACTGACGCGTTTGTTCTCGTTGTTCACCTTTGCTGTGTCGCGTCTTATTAGTTTGTCGAGGACTACGAGCCCACCAAAGCGGACAGCTACAGGAAGAAAGTGGTGCTGGATGGAGAGGAGGTGCAGATTGACATCCTCGACACTGCTGGACAGGAGGACTACGCCGCCATCCGGGATAACTACTTCCGCAGCGGGGAGGGTTTCCTCTGCGTGTTTTCCATCACAGAACTGGAATCTTTTGCAGCAACAGTAGATTTCAGGTAGAGTCGCATCCTGTGTTTAATGCTTTCCCATCCATTAGAATGTAATAATGCCGTTTGACTGCTCTTCAGCTGCTGACATGCATAAACAACGCCAGCCTTTTAAGACATTGTGGAAGATCGTGCTCATAGCTTTACTTTAACAAGCAGTGGCGAGTTGATTTGCATAATTCATGGCTGAGCAGCACTTCCTGTTTCACAGAGAGCAAATTCTGCGAGTGAAAGAGGATGAGAACGTGCCCTTCCTGTTGGTTGGTAACAAGTCAGACTTGGATGACCGACGGCAGGTCAGCGCCGAAGAGGCGAAGGCGCGTGCCGAGCAGTGGGGGGTGTGCTACGTGGAGACTTCTGCCAAAACCCGTGCCAATGTCGACAAGGTACGTTTGACGAACGTAAAGTACACTTCAGAAACTTTGTTGAAGTTGAGACAAATACTGAAACGTCACTTTTTCCCCCAGGTGTTCTTTGACCTGATGAGGGAGATCCGGGCGAGGAAAATGGAGGACAGCAAAGAGAAGAACGGAAAGAAGAAAAGCAAAAGTTTGGCCAAGAGAATTAGAGAGCGATGCTGTATTTTATAGTGGTAAACGAGAGCAGGATGACTGCTTCTGTACATATACATTTCTCAGACTTTGCATTTATTTTGTGCCCGTTCCTGACCATGACTTTCTGTTCTGGTTACCAGGACATCTGACCGTGCGTCAGGAGTAGTAAGGTGGCACTCCATACACCATTTATAGCTCCAGTCTAACTTTTTATGTGCTGACACTCCAAATAATTTATGTACTCTCTCTCTCTTTTACTCTGACCACATTACAGAGTGTAATAAATGGATGGTGTTTTAATTTAAGCCTAAAATGGACAGGAGGCAAAGCCCTGAGATATTATAAAACCTCTCATTGTAAAGTTTGATGTGTATTATAACATTATTCAGACACTTGTGCACAAGTTCAAAAGCTAAGAAATGAAAGCATCAGAGTGGAGGTTTAAGTGTATATGGAGTTTAATCTTAGACGTCCCCGATCTGCTCCACCCTTTCGGGCAGGAGTCGTACGTGAACATTCAGCAGTGTGGTGTCAGCCCCAGAGTTTATGCAGTGCCAGCCGGGAAACCAACGCTGCTCTGTTGAATCTGTCAAGTGTTTTAATCTAAACGAAGGCCGCTGCATCGTTTAAGCCAGAGCTCCAATTTGATGCCATTACTATTTGTTGTTTTACATCTTTTACTACGTGGTGTGGATATAGTCGCATATGTTTTTATATCTGAGTAAGTCTTTTTTTATTTTATTTTATCTTGTCTATTATTCTATCATTAACCAGTATAAGTTAACCACACTCATTTTAAAAAAATTCTCTCCCTTTCAGTCACTTTCAGTCTTCTCAAATGCACAAACAATGTTGATCATTAGCGTTAAATCCGCGAGGGATGAGGCAACACTTGAAATTTAATTTAGTTTTACCATTTCAGACATTTTACCTCACTTGGCCAATGACTTTCATTGCCTTTTTGTTTATGCGATTATAGGAGTCTCCGGTGCTCTGTTAAGAGGGGATTCCTGAACACTACATCCTTTGCATGTTGTCTTTAAACATATTTAAAGTTGATTCAATAAATTGATTCCCTGTCATGTAATTTTTTTTCTTTGGCCAATTTTACTTTCCACGGCTCAGACATTCAAACACAAACCTTGTATTATTCTTTTTTGGGACTAAAGCAGGAGTAAATCCACTGGTAAATTACTGGAAAAAGTTTCAAGCCAGGCAACGTTGAAAAAAAAAAGTTGCTTTTAATCACCAAAGATGCTTGCGAGTGCAAACAAGTGCCCATGTATTCACCATAGTGAAAGTGAATTACAACTCACGACAATAAGCAGTAAAAGTGCATCTTTTTAGCGTATTTGGTGTAATCTTGGGCTGTGTTTGGTCCTCAGTTTGTGTCTGAGGGAAAAGCCAATGGTGCATGAGTGGAAATGAAAGGGTTTCACTCTGAAATGTAAAGTTCTGAGGGCTTTAGTTAGCATGTGCGCTGCATTACTGTTGCCTCTGTGCGTAATCCTTCCTTACCCTCCCGCTTGTTTGGACTTGGATGAATCTGCCAGGGTTGTGCAAAGTTTCGAGGCTTTTGACATTCTGCTTTGTTTACCTTTTGTAATTTGATCTTGTTGACGAGGTTGAATAATTTAACAGTCATTAGAAGATTGAGGAAGTGAAAGAAATTGGCGAAATGAGATTGAAATGCGCAGCTTTTTACGCAGACCAAATCTCACTGTGAAGTCTTGGCCCTCCAGTCTCATCGCTGTTGCTTTCTGACTGAGCCGCTCATTTCTCCACCACAAACTTCTCTCTGTGCTTCCATCAGAGGTTGTTGCCGCATTGTACTCGGATCAGATCAACTTTGCTTCAGAGTGAACGTGGTGGTGTGCATTGTCAAAGCAGCATACCAACATTTACATCAACAAATAGACATTAATCTTGAGTTGATTCCTGAAATTGATATGTGGACAGTTAAGAGCTCTTGGCTTGGAACTTTGTCACTTGAACGCGTCAATCGTACAACCCCACACCACAACATGACTATTGCAAATGAATATTTATTGTGTATAGAAAAGCACACAGTAGAGAGAGAGTAGAGTGTTAAGGTGGAATGGTGAGAGAGGACCCAAGTTTTCTGGAGCACGCGGCCTGAGTGTTTGGAAAGGTGTGTAGTTTCATATGTTGTAATCTAAGGGCTAACCTCCAGTACACCACACCAAGATAGAAACACTCCTGAAAGTTAGACTGAGGGGCCCACAAAATGAAACAGCAGCAGAATCCTCGCCAGCGTTCCATCCTCAGCTTGTGTCCATTAAATGAAGTGCCGTGTGTCATTGCTGAGGATTGCAGAAGCAAAACTTAGTCACCACCGTCGTGCTTGCTTACTCTTAACACAGCACAGTCTCATTGTTGTTCCAGTGCTTCATCAGATCCAAACAATTACAAATATTTATTTTTCCTTCATTTGTGCTCATACATAAGCTAAATGGTTTTCACCGCCCAATTGTTTGCTGCAGGATTTAAGGGGTGACACTAAAAACAGCTTTCGGCAGCCATTTGTGATTGTGTGAGAGCTATGAGCATATTGTCAAGTTGGGTATTCAAATAAATTGTTTCGCCTTTTATATAAATACGCTCAGAATGAAAATAGATCTGTGTGTCTTTGATCGGAAGGTTGTATGTATGCTATCAGTTGAGTTTGTTTCCCTCATGTTTACTTTAACCATAACCACTAATGTAGCCTATCTGTGAAAGCAAGACAAGAAGCTTACATTTAAATTCATTTTGTGAGTTATTTGGAAATGGCAAATAAAGTGGATATTACTAATAACAGCGTGTTCTGACGGTGTTTGTGTTAAGATACGTGTCTCGACTGAAATGATGCAGCGAGATGGTGTGGAGAAGGCATCCCTGTGTTTGTGTGTTTAAGTGCTGAAGTACGCACGAGCAAGGCACTGAATCCCTGCTAGGCCGCAGACGCTGGCCTGTGGGTTAGGAAATAACACAAAATTCTGTTTGTTTTTCAGACTGTCCTCCAATTCTTACTCTTGTAAAATACTAAATAGTTTTACCTCTATAGACATACAGTATATGACCTGATATTTGCTTTACTAATTACACTTTGTAGCAAGTACTTAGGTAAAGTTTGAATGCAAGTCTTTTACTTGCATATTTCACTTGAGTGCTTTTATGTTTTGGTACTTCTACGAAGGTTACAGATCTGAATACTTCTTCCATTATTGCATGTTTACTCGTATGTTACACTGGTTAATGATGAACTCACACTGTGGGGCTTATCCATCTGTGTTTGCATAATCGCAACTTTTTGTACAGGTCGTACTATATTGTATGGAATCTGATGCTTCCATGTCTGACCAGTGTCATGGAGTTCGGGGTGAGGGTATTTATTGGTCTAATGGAAAACAGACATCAAAAAGGACATAACTTCACAGATGCATGTTGATAAAGCTGCATTGTCCTGTGCAGAATACTGGTTGCACATCTATAAGAGTTACACAAAGTAATAGTATGGAAAGAGTAAAATTAAGACTTGATCAAGTGCTAATGGTAAATCTTTAATCCATCCAAACACCCTTTACGACAACAAAACAAACTCGTTAATTACTAATTAATGTAATTGATTGAATTAATAACATGCTACAATTTGTAAAAATGATATTACCTTTTTACATTTTATATAACAGTTGATATTGTGAAGGCAGGGGTTTCCCTTGTGGTGACATAACCACTACAGTTGGTGACGCAGCCGGGCGTCATTGGTTCACACCGACGCAACGGGCCTACAGTTTGAAAGCTGTCTGGGCCCAGGCGAGCTGCACTTTAGCCACAATGCGAACAAAGTTACAATATTTTGAAATAAACAAAAGGGATTATTGAGCCATTTTACGCGGGAATACGCGTACAGATTTTGTTGACAATTCAGTTGCCATACGGAGCAGCGACTCGCCCGGATACGTGAAATCAGATGTGTTTTTGAGTGGCATTGTTTTATTCCAGCTTGCCTGAGTGACTTGAACTCCGCGCAAGGAGAAAGAAAGCTAGCTGGCTAACGTGCTAGCGGCTAGGAGCTAGCGGCGGTGGCTAACTCGCCTGCTCGCGTGCTATTCACTTCCTTGTTGCACATTGGAGAGTGATGGGAGGCATGAAGAAGTTTGTGAAGAGGAGAAGTACTTTTTTACTTCCACTTTAACACTATCCAGTGAATGGATTTACATGTTTACATGAACCGGAGCATCTCAGAAGAGCCGGTGTTTATGTTTGGAGGGTCTCTGGGCCTGTGCTTTGACCATGAAATGGTATGCAACTGTCTAGCTGGACACAGTTAGCTAGTGGTTGCTAGCTGGCTAAACTGACTAGCATTAGCTAGCAGACCTGAGAGATGTCCGTCCGGGAATTTCTACAATGGTTGATGATCGGCTGGCTTTATTACTAAAAACCATTTAGCGGATTTGATCAAACCGTGGAATCTACTGACACCAAGTGTAATGAATTACCACCAGAGATAAGTCACTTTAGTGATAAACGTACATCGAGCTAGCTTTGGGATGCTAACGTTAGGCTCGTTATTTCGTTAGCTAGCTGTTGGCTTGCTGTGTAATTGTGAATCTGCTGTAACGTTATCGAAATAGCTTGCTAACCAGAGAGCCAAATGTTAAGCTCCACGACACACCGAGGGACGTAGTTTGGGGAAGTAAATAACTAAGCGTATTCTCAGACGTGGTTGTAACATTGACATTTAGTAGATAAATGCCTAATTCAGAGGTGCTTCGCGAGGGTCGGGGACGGAGCCCCTCTGCACAGAGAAATGCTAATCGACAGGACCGGCGCAGCAAACCAGGGAGCGGGGCTCAGCGAGAGAGACACCGGGAGAAGAGACGAGCATCGACTGCTAGGAGAAAGAAGCGCTGGCAGGCCAAAGACAGAGACCTGTGGCACGGCAGTATGCCAGAAGGGCATGACAATGACCGAAAAGGCACATTAGACAGAGAGGTTGAACTTCGGACATTGGTGGAGTATGATGACGTGAGCTCCCAGTCAGAGCGCTTTTCTGGGAGCCCCTCTCCCAAACTTGACCCGCATACTGACAGGCTGTCAGTAGACCGACTCAGTGATGTTGACTTTGGTGAATATAATGGACCAGCATCCCCAGACAGAAGTAACCAGAGAGATAGAGAGGCAGTTTACTCAACCAAGGATGGACAAACCAGGGGACCATCTGAAAAGAGTAAGCAAGAGAAGGAGCCTGGCCGTAAAAAAGACCGTCAGAGCCGCGACAGAGACTCTTCTAAGGCATGGAGTGGAGGGAGCATAAGTGGCTCTAAAAACCACCGAGATACTACAAGGAGCAGTGACAGAAATGGTAAAAGGACATCCACAACTCAGTCCTCCGTCTCCGCGGATAAAAGAGATTCTAAAAGGCGTAGAAGCAAAACAAGATCCGAGAAAGAACCCCCATCTGCATACAGAGATGCTCCACAGGCTTACAGAGATGACCGCGAAGACCTCAGGTCATACAGGAGGAGTCCTGGTTTCAAGGCAGATAGTCCCTATGGGACATCATATTCACATAACTACCAATCTCCTAGTGGTTACAACCAGCAGGCATCTAGAAGAAGTCCTACTTATGGGAGCAAAAGACAGTCCCCCAGTTCGACATATTACAACCGGGATGCAGACGTGTATGGGGCATATGGCTCTTCAAAATCACCCAGTTCATACTCCAGCAACAAAAGAAAGCGATCCCCTGTGAGCCCAGCCAACTGGCGCAGGTCCCCGAGTTATGGACGACACAGTCCGTATGAGCAAGGAGAATTGGGGTCAAGTCCTTATGGAAATCGCAGGAGATCACGAAGTCCATACAGAAAGTCACTGAGCCCGAGCCCAGATGTCAGGTGAGCTCTCATTAAGCACTTTGCTTAAAATTATGACAGACGATTGTCAGTCCTGAATGTGCAGGGGTTTTGCCTCTTTATGAAAGTTTCATAAACACAGATAAAACTAGACTTGCATAGCAAGTATGAAGGGGTCCAAGCACCCTGACACAGTTCGCAAACCATGGCATGTCAGCATGGGGCCAGTTAGAAGTGATTGGTGTTTTAAATGAACAGGAGAAACGTCTCTCGCGTGTTCTCACTGTGAAGCAAACTCAGTTGGTGAATCAGAGTAGCTAGCAGGTGGATTTTCTCAAGCCTTAATTCATGAAGGCTGTGCAGTCTGAGTTTGTTGCCAAAGTTGATGTAAGATGTAAAGATGTGAGAAATGTGTTTTTTGATAACTGTTGTGTTATTGTTCAAATAAAGTCCAGGGGAAAAATGAATATACTG
>OMOW01031222.1:0-15506 GCA_900312555.1 Lamprogrammus exutus
CCAACAGCGCCCCCAACAGGACAACGCACGAACATGCCAACCCTCCTTTCTTCTTCTTCTTCTTCTTCTTCTTCTTCTTCTTCTTCTTCTTCTTCTTCTTCTTCTTCTTCTTCTTCTTCTTCTTCTTCTTCTTCTTCTTCTTCTTCTTCTTCTTCTTCTTCTTCTTCTTCTTCTTCTCCTTCTCCTCCTCCTCCTCCTTCTTCGATAATATGTTGTAGTCTGCAAACTAGCAGAAATGTGTGGGGGTGTAATTGTTTCAATATTCACAAATATGAATATTGAAACAAATATACCCCCATAGAAAAGGTGCATGCCAGCACCTAGTGGGCTCGAGTATGCAGCCGTGTTGCGTCATGACTTTATGAGACTCGACAATAGTCATAAAAATCAGTGGCCTTTATTCGCCTTTCCACCTCTGTCTCTTTAAGTCAGTGAAAAGGAGCCTTTACAACATCTGTCTACATTCCTCCTTCACCTACAATGTTTTCCAAAATATAGTATATCTCTCATTTACAAATTTCACACAGTACAGTAAGGCATGCTGAGCTGTTTCTGGTACTCTACATACTGAACACATTGCTTTATCACTCGTGCCTATGATATGTATGTAGTCTTGCATTGAGAACAGTATGACCGAGCCTAAGCCTTGAAAAACGTTTTCCTTCTATCAGGACTGAAGAATCTTTCACTGGAATGTTCTAAGAATGCCTGCCTCTGGGTTCTCTTCATTGTCTCAGTGTATTAATGAACCTCTACTTTTTAACACAAATTTCTTTCTTTAAACTGTTTCTTTGGCTTTGCAGTTTGCGTGTTCATTACCCCTCACTCCAACATGTGCTGTGACCCCACATGACTTTACAATCAGTCCCATACTTTGGATTCTCAACAAGATGTTGCCCACTTCTAAAACTAAATCACTTCTCACTGTCTGGCAGAAAATAAAAACATGTGATGCTGCAGCTGAGCCAGAACCGATTACCACTCTGACTGGCTTAAGAGCCACTGAAATTGCTGTTAGTTCTGAAGAATAAACAGAAATATTATGTTAGCCTCCAACCTTCACGTATTTCGAATTCTGAAATGTGTAAACATGTTGCAGCTCCACCAGAGACTGGATCCTTGGATCCATCAGTTAAGATTTTTACAACTCCTCAATAAGCTGACATGATCATGACTGAAAAAAATGCAATTTCACCCATATCAATTTCTCTTAACTTCGATGGACCAGCCCAAAATATGTTTTTAAAAGCAGTATATTTAAAAGAAATTTCAATTTACATATGAAAGGATGATTATTTCCACTACCTTGTGATCTAAAACAATATGCAACCCAACTTTATTCATCTTAAATGACAAGGCATGTCTTCTGCTTTAACTAAGAAAGCACATGTACAATAGGTATAGTTTTAAAGGCCCTGTTGCCAATCTTAAGGTTTGATATTGAATTATATCTAGTCTCTGTAGCAACATTTTAGCAGCTGTACCACATACCATGCAACCATAATCAATAGTTGAACCAATAAGAGGTTTATAAATGTCTGTCAGCTCCCCAATTATGTCCTAGGATCATGTTTAGAATTAAGGTTTAGATTTTTTTTCAATGTGGTCAGTATGATCCCTCCATGTATACTTTTCATTCAATTATCCATCTATACATTCTTCAGCTGGGGGACCTCAAAACGTTCCCTGGCCAGATGGGCTACCATATTCTGGGTCTGCCCCATGGTCTTCTTCCAGTTGGATGAACAAAGTGGCTGAGACTCCATTTTGTCACATAATCCTTTATTCAACATATTACTATATACAAACACACACCTACATAACCTTAACCATGCTTGGTTTTTTTGATATGAAGTGTTTGTGCGTTGAGCATTTTGCATTTGTGATTTATCAGATTGATATAGGCACATAGTTTGATTGGCTACACATAGAATACATCACACAGTTGCATAGATATATACACATATAAACACATACATATATACACATAGATTGACAGATAGATACAATAGAGACAGATACATTATGTAGGTTAGAGGAATTAAGAGACCAAGGTCCAAGGCCTGGGAGTACTTTGATCTCGTCTCCACATATGAGGTGAGGTTGTTTACATTTATTGTTGCGCTAATCTTGTGATTTCATTTCAGGTGGACAAATGGAGTGGCCGGCTGAATCCCAAGAATGTGGAGAACATATTATTTTGAAATAAAAGCATCAACAGCAAGGTGGGATAATGGGTGATTATTCCACCTTGCTATTGATGTGTACAATTACAGTACATTTGTTGCAGACAGTAGTCAGAAGAATCAGAATGACTACATTTACATGTGTAAAGCAGTGTGACATTGAAGCTCATGAACATGAAACAATCATTTCAGCAACACAATACATTCTCATTAAATTAAGGAAAATGTTATATTGTGCATTTGTGTGTACAAATGACACAAAATTGAAATGTAGACATTATCTCATACAACAAATATCATAAACATATTGGTGTCAGTTGCTGACATGATGAGGCAAACGGTTAAGGTCTGTAAACCACATATACCTCCTGGTGCACAGAGCATCTCTTCGGTCACATATATAATACAAATCCCACCCGCCAATAAACAAATAAACAAACAGAAGAGGAAATCAGCACACAAGAAGAAGAATCGATTGTTTGCGTTTCTGCATGAAAACTGTATCAAGAGGATTCAGGTTTTGGAACGGGCTGCACGCAACACGCTTGAAATCAAATGCTGCAATTCCAACTTCTGCCAGCAGATGCCAACGTTGAGTGTGAGGTTTCGAAATGCTTCGAAACGTTTCCAAACAATTGTACTGAAAGTGTCGAAACGATTGTACTGAAAGTGTCGAAACGTTTCAAAGCCTTGAAATTGTCATCCTTCCCCATAAAACCAGTGACTTCCTGGTTTTATGGGGAAGGATGACAATTTGTGACATCATCGTGTTTGATAGGGGAGTTAACTGTTTGACGAAACTTTCAGTCGGTTGATATTGAATATAACATTTAGTATGTATAAGGACAGAATAATATTGAAATATTCTCTTTGTATATTGCTGTCATTGGTTGAAATAATGTGATCTTCCCTGATGTCAGTCAGAAAACATTATTTTGTTTACCCCTGCAAGTCTGAATGAGCCTTTGGGTGCTTTCCTCTAACCCCTAACCCCGGACCCCTGAACAATGTTTCTGGCAAGATTTGAGGCAATTGGAGGAATGGTTCATTCATTCATGATGTCATTACCAACTGTGACATCATTCATAATGGGTGTAATAGTTGGTGGTCGGTCATGGGATTAATATTTCTGATTTTTCTTCACAATGAATTCAATCCGAAAATGTATTTTGACTTGAGAATTTCTGTTTGTTAAAAATCTAGAATCCAATTATATAGTTTATCACCAATACCCGTTTAAAAATGATTCAACATAATTAAAAGCCCCGCTCTCCACATAGTATCAGGGATGTTTTCAGTGTCTAAATACACAATAGCCATTGTCTCTTTCATTGCATTTCTCTATTTCATTGCTCACCTTAACCAAAGAATCAGAAGTACCTCTTCAAAAACCAAGAGGTAGAGGTTGAAAGGCTTAATAACTTATTAAGTGAGACATCAAGGCTATTGGTCTATGATGTACAGGCTTTGAGGGTCCTTCACTGGCTTTACAAATGGAAGAGTAATTGCTCCCTTTCAACTAGATGGAATTCACGCCTATTCTATTACGTTTGTAAGTAAATGTAAAATTATGGAGCAAAAAATGGAAAACCAGCTCATCTCTTTGTTGTCAGAGAAAAGATCCCAAGTCCAGGCACTCGTGGATTTTTTTTTCAGATAAAAGGCTTATTTAGAGGGGCTAGATCATGTTACAACCATCACCAAATAAACCAACGCAAATCTGCTGCAACAAGCCTTCATTGCGACGATCGACACTCCTGACACTCTTGACACTTCACATTTTATATATTTTTTAAAAATGTAAAATTAATTTTAGTATTTCATCTTATTACATAACACAACAGATCAGTAACAGTAGCAGTTTAGCTTGTGTTTGTCAATGCCAGTCAATGTTCAGCTACGGTCTTTAAAGTCATTCATTCTTAAAACATCCCCAGATGTTTCGCAGAATTTCTTTTTTTCTAATGTCGTAGGATTCATCAAGATTGGAACCCATATTTATTTGTGCAAACACTTGTGGAGTTTTGTTCGCTCGAGCCAATCTCTGGCGCTTTGCATTGCGACTCATGATGTCTGATTAGCACTAGCTAGCACTGATGTCATGATGATCCATTCATGTCTCCCACTACTATAATTTGGTAATGCAAATAAAAAATAAAATAAAAATGTAAATGACATGAAAAGCACCCCATGCAATTGCCAGACCCCAGAACAATGTTTCTGGCAAATTTGGAGGCGATTGGACAAATGGTGCTCTCATTCCTTATGTCATTACCAACTGTGAGATCATTCATGATTTCATTATGAGGGGTGCCAGGGTGGTTCCATTCATGATGTCATTACCAACCCATGATGTCATAAACAGCTGTGACATGCTAGGGTGGTTACATTCATATCTCCCATCTCCCACTACTATAATTTGGTGATGCAAATAAAAAATAAAATAGTGCTTTTTCTGGTGGGAGCATCAAATCATCCATGAATAGCTAAAAAACAAACATAATCCATCTCTCAGCCTGCCTGTTTTTGGTGTGATTTCAGTTCTGCCCACACCAAAAACCGCTCTGATGACACTGAAAATGCATGACCACACCCACAATAGCTATGATCACACCGAAAACAGCTTTGATCACACCGAAAACAGCTTTGATGGCACCAAATATGCGGACTGTAGCATAGCTATATTTATGTCTTGCTAAAGGCCATGCAAAAATAGAGGTTTGTGGTTAGTTTATCTATTTTTCATTAAACTGAAATGTTTGGATAATTTGCTCAAACCTAACTATAACAGGGCACCGTTTATTTAACTTTTTACCCTTTTTCATGAATTATTACAATTTCCTGACATTTATGCCATGACAGTCTTGTGTGTGCCTGTGAATAGAGACACACAAACACACCTGAGCTGTCTAATGGTACTCACTGCAGTGGAGACTGAGGATGGAGTTTTGTGATAAAAGCGTGTTTGGGACTAAAACAAAAGTGAGGAGGTGACTAAAAGTGACTAAATGCTTGGGGTTAAACATTTACCAAGTGCTTCTTTTGGCGCTGGACTTTTGGCGGATATGAGAGATATTTGTGGTTTACAAATAATGCAACAATATCATTCCAAATTCCAAGAATTTATGACAACTTTATTTGTGATACCACCCTGAAACAGTGGAGCCCAACTTGAAAGTATAAGTGAATACTGGCTGTGGGCTCATGTAATATCAGTACATTTTCCTACACAGCCTAAATGAGAAATAGGTCCCAAGTTAGTACTTTTCCCATATTCATCTTTCATTTTAATAGTGAACATCAGCTAAAACTAATTGACATGTGCATTGCTGAGGATACTGTAGCATTACAATTTCCCTTCACTAGAGCTACAGCGGCCTAACCCAAACCATGGCCCAGACTATAATTCACCCCTAAACATGTCAACCCACATACTTTTAGTCATGTTGTGTTGCTACGGAAACCTACAAAGGAGTATTAGGGCTACTGATCATATTAGGGCCATAAAGAAATAGAATTGAGTGATTTTGAGAAAACGTCATTGGGTTACAAGAATAAAGTTGTACCACTATTTTAAAAAAGCCCAAAAGTGATGAAAAAGTTGCAGTATTTTGAGAAAAAGGTCATACTATTTAACAAAAAGAAGAAAAAATGTGACAAGAATAAAGCTGTAACATACTGAGAAAACACAGCACAACCGTTTTAATATGCCGTAGTATTAAGGCCAGGATTGGAAACCGAGAAATTTTGAGAATAAAGTCAAAATGTTACAAGAATAAAGTTGGAATGTACTGAGAATTCACCCCCAGATTTGAATGTTCTAATACTTATAATATGTAATAATCTAACCCTAACCCTATTATAATAATCTTATTATAATGGTGTTAAGTATGTCCTTATTTGATAAGCCAAGGAATAACTTCACCAACAAATACTACGACTTTTTTCTCAAAATATTCTGGAAATCTCTTTATCTTTTTCTTTAAAAACCCCCAAACTTTTTTCACCAATGGCCCTAATACTCAAGCTGAAGCTGTCGTACTGCAGCTGAGATTTGACACTGGAAACTGGAAAAATAAATGTGGAGGGGGTCACGTTCTCTTTTTAGTGAGAGCTACAGTATAAAGCTGCGACACAATGCTACAGACTGAAACTACAACTCCCACTGTTCTTTCGTCGGAAGCGCATGTTCTTGTTGCACAAATTTGGCGCTGATCTATCCGGGTACTTCATTCACTGCTTCCTTTCGCGCCGGGTAACCGGAGAGCCGTGCGTCCATGTGCGCAGTGACTGGGAATTGATAGACCTGTGTAATATTAAAATCCGAGCCGCAAACAGAGATTTCGTTATGGATCCAGAGGCGTTGGTCGAGGCCCTGCGGGGCACAATGGACCCTAACCTGCGGGAGGCCGCGGAGAGACGGCTGAACGAGGTAAAAGTTTAGATGAAGAGGCGAGGATGATGGTAGTTGTGGCGCGGTCTCGGTTCGGGCCTCATCCGCTCATAACATCAAGATGGTGCGATCACGAAGGCTGGAATGTGCTTTCGTTTACGGGCACAGACCGAGCATTAAATTCCGTTATACTACACGACCCCCGTTTTCTACACCCGCACCCCATCACAAGTTAAGACCCGTTAATGGGAACCCAGCGTCATTTGTCTATTTTGATGACAATCTCGCGTGCCAGTAACTAGCGTCAACGTTAGCATAAGGGTGAGCCAGCTGTGTCGCTAATGCTATTCAAGCTAACCCAGCTCGCTTTGCTGAAGAGCTAAATGATAGCTCGTCACACAGGTTTGATTAATTTCAACGCTGACACAGTGTCGTAGTCGCATAGCTAGCGTTTCAAACTGTACATAAAATGCCGGGAATGGGTGGCTTGCGGTAATAAATGACTTGACAGCCGAGAATTAATGATTAGCTGCTAGGCTATTGCGAGCTAACTTAGCTACTTGTTGGCTGAAGTGCCATAGCTGCTGCTCACGTGTCACCGACAAACCCAGTAGAGATGACATTCACTTTCACCACGGAATTGGCCTAATGTTTGCTAACGCCTCACTGTTGTTAGCAACCATGGTTGTCACTTTCTGAACGCTAACCTTAAATACCGCGGCTCATATCAGGAAATTATTTACTAGGATTTTAGGCCGAATTTCGTGTGATGTTTGCTAAGGTTATGTTAGCAGCAATGTCTTAGTCGAGGCAGCAGTCACTCTCTACTTTGTGTTTCACTCGTTTATCTAGTTTCCATTTTCTTTTATTTGGTGTTCATAGTGATTGAGTTTGACTAGTCAAAGTATACAATCTACAGAATCTAAACAAGAGTGATTTGATTCAGAATTTAATACCTTTGCTTGTAACGTTTAAATGTGGTTGAGTCAGCTTCATTCTAGTGGAGCTCGAATGTAAGTAATTAGAAGAAATCACTTTGATTGATGTCAATTGTTTGAAATACTTCTCACAAATATCCAGACTCCAAACTTAACATTTCAGATGTATAATTTGGATTGACCTTCAGTCGAAACATTTAAAGGGATTTACTGTTGTTTACAGTGATATGAAATAAATTAAGGCAGTAAAATTGTTACATTTGAAAAGCTGGGCGAATTATCTGTTAATATAGTCGTCAATAAATTTTCTGTTTTAACCACTGTTCTATTATTTGTTTCAGCTGTATTAGATCATACACAACACCTTGCTGTGACTTCATCCTTATTCTAGTCAGTCAGTGAATGTTGGACTGAAATGAACGGCATCATCATCTCTGTGGTTTTGGCAGTGCAAAGAGCATGATTTGTTTTTTCCTTTATTTTCTTAAATAAACGTGTAATATCACGACAGGACTGATGAACGTTGATGGCAAAGTTGGGAAGACGTTCACTCACAGCTGGGTGGGAACGTGTCTAGAGTAACTCTGTTGTAGTGCAAAGTTTATGAAAGCAGTAGTTATGTAAATTGGATAACTCCATCAAATGTGACCGTACAAATCTATATTTTTCTGTCTTTACTGCAGCACCATAATGGCTGAAGGCACACATGAATATAAATATGTGGGTGTTGTGGTTGAACCCTGAATGTTTCCCTTCAGCCTCATGAGTGTAATGCTCCCACACAAGCTTTTTTATTTCTATTTAAATTTCGGCAGGGATGATGACTGTTTTGGGCTGACGTGAAACCATTACACAGACAATAAAGTTATTTGCTCTATTTTTTTATAGTTAAGAATTAAGCTTCTTGGCCGGATATGTTTAGCAGTTTTGTTTTCACAGGAAGTCTGCACTCTCACTGTGGATTTTTGTGAATCGATTCTGGTGCCCAATTAGAACTAAATTGTGGGGAAAAAGATAAATGTTCTTGATCATTCTGAAGTAAATTATAGAAAGAAACCAACAATAGAATCTGTTCAAGTAGCAATAAATGATTGCGGCTGATAACTTACATGTACTATCAGCCCTCTGGTGCAGCCCTCATCAGTACATAAAATAGAAGTTTCTGAGTGTCAGTAGAAAGTGGAACCTGAATAGTGAATAAAGTGGTGAAAAATGTGAGCAATTTTACAGTTTACAACATGTGGTGATGTACTTTAAGCCCACAAATGCCAAAGGCAAAATTTCAGGTAAATGGTAATGAAAAGAAAACATTAGGAGGCCCCTCTTTAGTTTCTTGCTAGACATATCTATCATTGGGGTCTTGGTTGATATAAAAAAAATTTGTCTTTGTGATCTTTATGAGAAATTGAGTCATGAGTCATTACAGGGAATTGAGTCATGTCTCTGACATCACAATATTGTAGACAGATGTGACTTGGTCTTTAATTAGCAGTAGATTACAAGAGATTCCTCTGCATTAAATGTGATAAACAATTTGACAGATCTTTCAGTGTAGTCAATCACTGAAGTGGTTGAAGAAATTCTATGACTATTGATCGGTTAAGAATTTCTTTTGTGGAAGACGGCTCTAAGATTTATGTGCTTTCGCTGTTTAAACATGGATTATTGCTTTACCTTTTATTTTCAGAGCAGTTGGTGCCTTGCATCAGTGTGGCCATGATTCAGTTCAAATGACATTTAGCAGTATATTTAACAGAACTGCTGATATATGAATTGGTCTTGTGGTCATTTTCAGACATACCGAGTTGACATAAAAAGGGCTGATTGAATGCTTCATGTTTCCCTGAAGACACTCCAACACTATCTTGATTTCCAGGGTTTGTAAACTTGAACTGCGTCACTTAACTACCACTCCCAATAGATTCTATGTTCCCCTGAACACTAGTGGCCGTCTCAGTGTGAACAGTTGGGCTCCATATGCTGGTCGTCTTCCTATAGTATAACAGTGCACCATCGTAGAACAACGTTAACGTTCAGATGTGGGCGTCATACAATAATTGATCTGTCTGAATATATTTTAGTTTTTCTGACAGGTTTATGCTCAACTGTTTTCAATTCTGATTTACAGGGTCACAGCCAGGTAAACTTTGTGTCCACTCTGCTGCGTGTCACCATGTCTGAACAGTTGGATTTGCCTGTCAGGCAAGCAGGTGAGTCTCAATATAATTTGATATGTAGAGATAGTTCTTACAAGAAATGAATTTGCAACATGAGATCAGATGCTGTCAAATTGTTATATTGTGTTGGAATAAAATCTCTAACGAATCCTCACTGTAAGAGAGGAACCCCCCACTTTGCGGATTATCCAATCACAGTTGGTGAGGGAGGATGCAGAGGTGGACAAGTAAGCTGTGCTCTTTTAAACAGGGCTCAATGGAAAGCTTTGAGGCCTAACCATGGCAGAAAGAACTGCAACACACATAAGAAAATAAATTGCTGCAGTCCTCTAAACATTGACAATTACTTTGATGGGTGAATTTTACATTTAGAAGCCACCAGAAGAGAAATTTCATGCTGCTGTAAAGCCCATGTGGTGGCCTGAGATTTCATTAGATTTTACAGACTCTGGGTTGTATCAGATAACTAGATATTCTCTGATTCATTGTTAAACGGCTCACTTATGTAATGGTTCTAAAAAAAAAAATAAAAAGGATAAGTGATGCATTATTCGCTCTTGTGACTTTTTTTGTGAGGCTAAAGTGCCACACTGAAGTGCAGTGGACATGTAGAGACGCTTAAATTTAGATTTTTACTTTTGTAAAATGTTGCCGTGGCAAAGGTGTTCACTTATTACAGAGCAGCGATTAAAGTTCTAAACCCGGCAGAGTAGCTGTAGTCATAATAATGGCTGAGTCGACGAATGCACGTTGATGATGGCTCACCATCTATAACAAACGGCTGTGATGCTCCTGCTGTGTTTCTACTGGGTGCTTAAGCGTCCCACGAGGTTCAGTAATGATCAAACCAACTACAGAAGGTGACAGAAATTAACAAGTCGCAGTGTTCTATTGAACATGTTATCCAAATATAATGGTGGTGTAATGTAAAGAAGATATTTTAATATTTCTATACTTGGGTTGGGCGATATGGCTAAAATACAATATATTGATATTCTATGTATATACTGTAGATATTTTCAAAAATTATTTTCACTAAAATACAGTTCCATTTAAAATGAGGACCATGTCAGAATAAGTAAGTAAACTTTTGCTTTAATTTGTCACGTTGATAACTGACACAAAGTGCTTCAAATTTTTGCTTTCTCTGTTGAACATAAAATCATAAGATGCAAAAATAAATATAGACTAAGTTTGTGTAAAAAAAAAAAAAGGTATACTGTACATTAATTAGGATTAATAAACTGTAAATGTGCTAGATTAAACCATTTTGGCTCATTCTCATCTGTAGTCCCTGGGCAGGTTGTTGGAAATACATAAATACCGTAAGTACTTAAAAAGACAAAATACAAATTGACTCAATATCTGAGTGCCTGTAAATGTAAGACATTTCAAGTATTCAACAACTGACATTTTTTACAACTCCATCAATTTAATGCCAATGAAAAAAGGCAAACATAACATTTTTCAGTGCCTTGTTCCCTTGCTAAACTGTTTCACATGAAATATGTAATGAAAATAAATTATTATGACTTAATTACGTGAATGAAAGGAAATTAATTACAAATTGACTCAATATCTGAGTGCCTGAAAATGTAAACAAAACCTCTCAGCGTTCCCTGCTGCTGCACTGACAACTTTAGTGACATAAACACAAGTTTGTCCACAGACTCCGGCTTAGGGGAAACCAAAAACATCTCTGCACAACAGATGCTCTCCTGCTCTGCACCGAGTGTGTCACTGTTGTGTACTGGCTCACTCCCGTCACCTCGCTCCATTTCTGACAACGATGGATAAAATGTGAAGCTCGTGTTAGCGTTGTGGGGACGTGGTGACAGAGCTGCTGTAATGCTGTGTTCAGGCGCTCATCGGAAGGTGATAAATACCAGACGGTAAAGTGGTGAATATGCGTTTGAGAGCTCTTCGGACTTATAAGATCCTAATACTGCTACTGTAGTGTGACTGTGTGCAAATGCTCATACAACAGCGCTAAGTTGTGCCTCCTACACAGCACATTGCGAGAAAAACACTAAATTATCGATATAGCAATACATTTTCTGGCTATTTCAACCGTTAAAAATATATCGATTTACAGTAAATATCGATATATCGCCCAGCCCTTTTCTATACCACTGCTTCATTCAGCTAGAAGTCATTTCTCCTGTGCTTGAATCTGATGTATGTGACACATTTCAGTGCTGCTGGGTGTGGGTGCAGTTTGGTGGTCTTGGATGCAGGGTAGGGGCTTTACGCTCTGTCAGCAGTGATAGGCTGGATTACGATTGCCTCGCCAGCAATGTGTAGACATGCGTGTCAGCAGTCTGACGTCCGCCTACTGGCCCTCTCGCTCCTCCGTTCCCTCAGATGCCTCCCCCCTGTGCTCCGCAGACCTCAGAGTGGGGCCCCTCTTTGTAGATGCGAGTCCAGCTGACACCCGAGTGCCACATTCAGATCTGCTGAACTACAGATGGAACCATTTGTCTCTGAAGCTAAAATTTAAGATAGTTGTGGCTTTACACTCCTATAATATTTCCACCAATGCTTATATCTAGACTGCTTTTACTGCAGTGTTAAAGTAGTTAGGCATTGTGTGGGGATGAGTTTAGGCAGGATACAGGGAATAATGAAGCCCTCAGGAGATTACTGAATGAGGGGATTCCCTGGAAACCTCTACACCTCCCTGTCTGTCTTCTGATTGGTCATGAGACTGTCTCCTTGTTTACCCACTGGATGGTCTTATTAAACCATATGACTCGACTAATGATGGCAATTAAGGCAAGAATGACATCCCCATATATGTTTTGGCATTTTCTAACTACATTTGTGCCTTTTTTCAGCTTTCATACCTGTGTGATCGGTGTTGTTCAAGATTGTGTTTTCTAAGAGGGTCAATCTTGTGTCTTGGCTAGGTGTGATTTACCTTAAGAACATGATAACCCAGCACTGGAGTGATGGAGACGGTGGCACAGAGACGCCTGTGAATAACATCCCGGACGAGGACAGGCAGTTCATTCGAGACAACATAGTGGAGGCCATCATCCACTCACCTGAGCGCATCAGGTAACCACACGCTGAATGCTTGAAAACAAGAAAGAAGAGATAAGGGGACACGCTGTCTCAATTTCGACCACACCCCCAATCTAAAACTAACTTTGAATTGTCAGGGTCCAGCTGACAACATGCATCCACCACATGATCAAGCACGACTACCCCGGCAAGTGGACAACCATTGTGGACAAGATCGGTTTCTACCTGCAGTCAGACAACAGCTCAGGATGGCTGGGCATCTTGCTCTGCCTCTACCAGCTCGTCAAGAACTACGAGTAGGTGGAAGTACTATGTTTTTTGGTGGTATTTAGACACAACTGTGTGACGTTGTAGATCAAGGACTTAGCGTTGTGCTTTTGTGGCGATGAAACAGGTACAAGAAACCAGAAGAGCGCCAACCCCTGGTGGCTGCCATGCACATCTTTATGCCCATGCTGAAGGAACGCTACATCCAGCTGCTCCCTGACCCCTCCAGTGACTCTGTCCTGGTGCAGAAACAGATCTTCAAAATCCTTTATGCTCTGTTCCAGGTAATGTTTGTCAGAGCCTAATGGAGAGAGAGACTGTCTACTCTTCTCCAGCAAAGCTTCCTTTGTGGTTTGAGTCTTTATGATTAACAGACTCTATAGTACTAGAGGGATGAAATGGTCAACACTGTCTATCTGGATAAAATCTGCTGCCTTATAGAAGGCCATAAACATAATTGACACATTAAAGAATTTTACCTGCGACCGATATGCATTGTTAATAATAATGATTTGTTCATCTTTGTCTTTTAAGTATATAAAACCTAGTTTACAAGCCACACTCTAACCTAAATAATATTACATTAAATTGACTGCGTGGTTTTGTCTTCACAGTACAACCTCCCCCTGGAGCTCATCAACAGACAGAACTTGACAGAATGGATGGAGATCCTGAAGACAGTAGTGGATAGAGATGTGCCTCCGGTGAGAATACAAAATGAGTATACAAGGCTTTAATATTGAAGTCGTTGGATAACAAAATGTACACAGTTCTCCATAAACTGACTGCGTTGCTGCTCTTGTCGATTGTCTGTACAGGAGACGATGCAAGTGGATGAAGATGAGCGGCCAGAGCTGCCTTGGTGGAAGTGTAAGAAGTGGGCCCTTCACATCTTGGCTCGACTGTTTGAGAGGTAATGATGCCTTTTGCTGCCTTTCACATATCCAAAATGTAGACGTTTACTCCACTACTTTGGTTAAAATAGGTTCATTTCTCATGACGACATAAATTCTAAAGGTAGTGGTGTTAGAATGTGGGCACTCAAGGCAGCACTCCAGAGTCCTGCTGCTCTCTTAAGCGTGGTCGAGTTCCTTTTTGTATACTGCGTGCGACTTTAGTGACGTGTCCAGGCATATTCCACACGATGTGTTTTTGTATTGATCTTTTGCTGTTAGGTAAAAATCACACTTTAATGAACCCTCATCGGCTCCTTTTAATAGATCACTCATATTCTTGTAGTAGTTTATGTGTTGAGAACATAGAGTAGTTTTGAAGAGCTCATCCTTTTGATTTTGTCAATGTGAAGACTATCACAATGTATGAATGCCACAGTGAGGAATGGGAAATTATTTTTCTTTCAGTTAAGTACAAGTTCCAAGATCCAGGTCCAAATTATCATCAGCAACTAAATGATATTTTCCCAAGAATTGTTTTCTATTCCTAATAGTACATTTTTGAATGAGGTATCTACTTTTACTCAAGTATGCTTTTCTCAAACACCGTTCTCTCCATTTGTATCATTTTGGTTTGGCTATGCAAAGCCCTGTAGTAGAAATCAAACACTGTTGTTTACTCGTTCTGTTCCTTTGTTATTTGCTGTATACCATTTACTGTATTGAAACCTCCTTTGCAGATACGGAAGCCCAGGCAACACAACCAAAGAGTACACAGAGTTTGCTGATCTTTTCCTCAAGGAATACGCAGTCCCCGCACAGCAGGTAAGACTCCTGGAGGGTTAAATGTAAGCAGCAGTTCTCTGGTTATGTGTCTTTGGTATGTGCATCACAGAAACAAGGAATTTCTTTGTCCGTCTCCTAGGTGCTGCTGAAAGTCTTGTATCAATACAAGGAAAAGCAATATGTGGCCCCCAGAGTCCTGCAACAGACACTCAACTATATCAACCAGGGCATAGCACACGCTCTGACCTGGAAGAACCTCAAACTACACATCCAGGTATGAATACAACGTGTTTCACACTCTGCCGTGCACACTGCATGGCGAGGCTTAGGTCTCGTAACAGCATGCGTTTGTTTCGATGGGCGATTTAATAAAAGCAGGGTGATGACTGAGAGAAGCATTCAGCTAAAGCATGCACATTCTGAAGCAATTACTGAAGTTATACTCAAACACCAAAGATATTTAGATTTTTACCATAAGTATTCCAGTGTGTTTACTGAACAATAACTCAGCTTATTACCTGGTAAGGAATAATGGTATCAAATGTCTAATTTTAACGTGATTCTGACTTTGTTTTTGTGTTCAGGGCATCATTCAGGACGTGGTTTTCCCCCTCATGTGTTACACGGACAGCGACGAGGAACTGTGGCAGGAGGATCCTTATGAGTACATCCGCATGAAATTTGGTAAGCCAAAAGGATTCTCATACAGTAAATAATCTCAAACCACTATACGAGTTTTTGTTTTAAAATGATAAACTGTCTAATCTCTGCATTCCCGTTTTAGATGTGTTTGAGGACTTCATCTCTCCTACAACAGCGGCCCAGACGCTCCTCTTCAC
>OMOW01031237.1:0-14709 GCA_900312555.1 Lamprogrammus exutus
GTTTTTTTTTTTTTTTTTAATCTCTGATATTCTGTGGATTTAAATACAAAATCAGATTTTATCATCGCTATATTATCATTTTTCAGGTTTATTGCTCTTGAAAAAAAGAACTTACTCTAGGGTTAGAAAAGGCAGAACAACCCTGGGTTAACATGAGGGTAAATTTATTCTTTACTTACGACAGATTTCTGGAGTTCTCCATGCAACACATGCACTAGCTTCATTACAAGCTTGGGCATAAGCTGCAACTGCTGTGCAGAAGCATTCACAGTCTCCCCCAGAGTCACAGGCACATGAGTCTTTCACACAGTTTTCATAAAATGGGCGACGATCTACCTGTTAAGTCATTCAAAAGCGGTGATGGACTTTTCTTAAAATGTGTTGAATATTTTAATCAAACATTTAAGAGTAATAAATCAGAGAGAAACGTCTTTACCTTATTGTGACAATTTTTGAAAGTTTCTCCAAGAATAATGCCGCACATCAATTTAGACCAGTGATGTCGATTGGGTCTTAGTTCACAAGAGTCAGCATTTAGTTCTGCATCAGGGCAACTACTAGACACTTTCCAGCTGTTCGCAAACTCTAACACACTGCTCACCGCCAGCTGACCCTGGGTTGTGAAGTCATTCTGTCCATCACCATCAAAATCTCCACAGAGGCCACATACCTCTCCCTTTAAAGGCAAAGAAAATAATTCAGTCGGAATACTGACTGATCTGACAAAGTCAAAGGCATCAATATACTTAATTAAAATGTCAACAATGAGAATATTATGCTTTTTAAAGACATTTTCATAAAATGCTGTAATGCCTCGGCGCCCCTTAAGCAGCGATGGTATATCATTTGTGGCTACGAGTAGCTCGTGCCATGCCAAACCTGAAGCTGTACCAATGTCAGGTAAGTGTTTTTGTTGGTCGTCACTGAAACACTTTTAACTGACTTGAATTGTGACTCACTCTGTGCTGTGGTTCCAGCATGATGCGGACAGTTGTTTTGCGATCCCACATCACTACCAAACCAATGGCAGATTCTACCACCAGATACATGCCAACTCTCCTTATTGTGTACCGTATATGAGTTCCACTCCCTTGATCCACTATTTGGTATTGACCTTTTGATAGTTTGATTTCTGTTTGCTGTAAGATTAAATAGGTATCAGTTACATTTATTGTAATATAAAAAAGTACAGTTTGATAAAACACTTGATAAATAAATTTCAGTTAATTTTATTTGGATTTTAAATGGTACATGCATATCTTGGTAAATATCTAGTGTCACTCTTACCCCAAGTTGGATTCTGACAGTTTTGGAGCATGTGGTGCCTGTAGATCCACATGGTATATTTTCTGTAATAACTCCAAAGTTGTCTTGTACTGTTTTATTACCACATTTGTTCTTTAAAGTAGAGAGAAAAGGTCAGCTTGTACATGTTTCAAAGAGTAATAATTTCCCAACTTTCAATTGCTATCATCTTCAGGACAAATACTAAATTTGCATTTGCATTTATGAATCCCTGAGATGGAGCAAAAGAAAGAGAGAAAGAATGAAAGATTGTAATGATTTGGACATGCATTGTTTACCTTGACAGCAACATAGGCACACTGTCCTTGAAACCCATATGGTTTCTGATCAAATGTATTATAATGACCACTTCCATAAATGATGCAGGTTCCAGGGCATGTGTTCTCTGTGCACTCCCATTTCCCAGTTTTGCATGTACTAGATCAGTCAGATGGGGTTAATATCAGAAAGCACTGAATACAATGAAGGAAATATGAGGGGATATTCTAGGATTTCTTTATCGCGCTGTACTGAAAATCTTAGCAAAAAAGGTTCTTACCAGTTATTGCACTGCTTGAGGATTTGAGTTCCATGAGCATACAGCTTCCCATCATGCTTACATGGACATTCATGTTCTTTCACACAAGAACCTTTGCCATCATCAAAGAGACCATTTGGACACTGGCAGCCAGATTCACAGTCTGCAGAGTACTGGGAACATAGAAGGATCGATGCTCAATAAACAGAAAGAATAACCTAAGCGTGTGTTTCATCCTCAAAGTCATGCCATCAACTATTACTTTCAGAAAATAAATATTAAGACTATTAAGTTATTTGAGAGTGTGGGTGAGGCTCACACAATCATCACTGTGCAGATTTAGACAGGTTTGAGCACACTGCACTCCCAGCTGTGTGCCTGCAGTGGAGCAGTTGAAGAAAACTTTCGGAGAAGGACATGCTGTAACAGAAGCAAACACTGTCTTCAGAAATATTCTGTGAACTGAAATGCTAGTTATGCTTAAATTTAAAAAAAAACTTACTTGATGAACGGGCTTTCCAAGAATGACAGTGAAGCCTGCCATTGGTGCACACACTAAAGATGGAAAATGTAACAGCATAAAGCGAAGAATTGAAGTTACTCTTTACCTTTTTATATATTGATACATGGACCATAAAATGAAAGATAACCTTGATATATGGAGGATCTAGGCCATTTATAACTATATAAACAAGTGCAATGATTATGGAATTTTTAGAAAGTGCAGGTAGTTGCAGTCCAGTGCTGCTGACCCATTTGTAAAGATTTTGTTAAAGAAAAACTTGCCACAGAATTCTGACTGTGGTTAACAGAACTGTTTTGTAAGGAAGTCTAATGACATAGAAATAACAACTAACCAGTGATCTTCTTTGATACTGATAGACTTTCCAGCCTTGATGTGGCCTCCATTGTGATAACAGGGACATTTTGCAATGGGAACACAGATGCCATTGTCATTTAGATAAAGACCATCAGGGCAGGAGCAGCCATCCACAGGCACGAAGTCAGAGGTGCAACTCTGCTGCTCCAATCCAAGTGCTCGGCATGTCAGCTGGCATCTCTGGAGCTTGTAAGAGAAGGTCTGAGATGCTGGGCAGCTGCTTGTGTATTTATCTGTTTTGTACACAAAGTGAGAATGGTTATGTGACAGTTTTATACCACCAGTGAATGGACAGAGTCTAATGAAACTGCCAGGAATCACCAGTCGCCCTCACTATGACACAATGAATGAAATCCTTACCGCACACATTCTCTCTCCAGTTTGTCAGGAACACTCCCTTTGATGCACAAGCTCGTGCATAAGAAGAGAAGACAGCACACAGGCAGTCGTCACTCTTCTCACAGTTACAGCTCGCATAAATGCATCGCTGCAGAAGAATAGAAAACACTTAAAGAGAGTTACACTCCCAGCAGAATTTCATCAAATGACAGACCAACAGAACATCGGTGCTGTACCTTGTGGTATATATCAGGATCAACAGCTGAATGACACTGGGCAAAGTTACTATTTGGATTTTGCAGCAAGGTGCACCAGTGTTTGGCATACCTCTCTGAGGATGGAGGAACAAAATCTTTATTTTTAAGGTCCACAAGCAAAGAGACAACAATGAAATGCACCAATATCAGCAGATTAAGCTTTCACAAAACATACACACAATGGTTTACCATTTTCCACACTGAGGGAACAGGGGTCTTCATGCCTCTCCTCTGTGTCTGGGCACATGAAGTTAGTCTTCCAGGAATTACCAAAGGTAGCAGCTGTACCCTCCACAATCCCCTGAGGCGTCTTCATGTCATCAGACAGGACCATGTTGTAGTTGCCACATAAACCTACAGAAACCAAACATGACCACATTAATCTGTTTTTGTCTGCTCAGCACTATGGGTCCAAAGAATGCAGAGATTTTTAATATGTTTTATCAATATGTTTTTTAATCAGCTATTCATGCTTTCATTCATGCTTCATGCATTCATGTAGCTCAGCGATTCATTTGCTGATCGGCTTTCAGATGACTTGTAACATCCTTCCACAAATCTTAAAGTGTTCAGGGTAGCCTTAATAATCAGACAGCTCTCGCTTTGCTATCCTCGTGCCTGCTCACCCTTCACCTTATGGTATTGCCCGCTTGCCTGCTGAGACCTACATTCATATGTGAAGGTATATCTGCTGCATGCTATAATACTTCTCCTTGAAGATTCCACATTCCACAGGACAGATGTAAAACCTACCCTGTGTCTTTGCCTTGTAGCTCTGTTCCAGGCTGATATAGACTTGCATAACAGGCACATGCTGGACCTGGATCTGCAACCCAAATCTGGTCTGGAGTAAAATGTGAAAGGATGAAGCCTGGAAAATGTTGATGTCACCTATGGATAAAGACAAATTAAACATTACTATTACTAAGCTATGCTGATGTACAAACGAAAGATTAAAATGACAAGTTTCATCGAGAGGGTCCTGCTCTATGACTTTATCATCTCACCTGTGTGGTAAGGCAGAGAGATGGCCTGCATGTTGTGCCTTACAGTCCCATCAGCAGTGAACATTAATGCCTACACAGGAAAGACATGATCATTAGATAGATGTTAATATCTGTCTGAACTGGTTGATGACTAGTGATCTCAACTGAGAGGCTTCAACCCACATTGTTTCTGTCTTTGTTAAGCAGGACTGTGAGTGTTTTAAGACAAGTGTCAAATTCCTGGTTTGCACATGGCACCAACTGGACCAGGACTGCAAACTTTGGACTTGCAGCATCCTGAAACATAGACGAAGAGAACACACTTATATGACTCATATATTTGCTGACATTTAATAGTAGCAAACCGTAACTCATTTACCTTGCTTTCCACTTTAGCAAGAACGTAATGACAGTCTCCATGAAACGTGTAGGTTTTCCCATCAAAGGTAGTTACATGTGAACCCTCTTCAATGGCACAAGTAGCAGGAGTCTGAAGCCTTTTACAAGCCCATCTACCCTCCAAACATGTACTGAAACAAGCCGAATCATTTCAAGACACATTATTGAGGAAACCATATAATTCATACTGGGTTATGAACATTAGGCATACCATTCTTCTCTGTCCTGACGGTAAACATCTCCAGTGTTATAGACTTTATCATGCTTGCACTGACATTCAGTCTGAGCAATACACCCTCTCATGGAAATATCATCAAACACCGTTCCTGAAGTAGAAATATGGGACAAGGGTGAAACAGAAATGAGAAAAATACTGCAGTACTGTACATAATGAGACACTTGTCGGTACATGTGGACAGCACTAACCATCAGGACAGAAGCAGCCATCCATTTTGTGTTCCTCACATAGTGAACTTGTATCTAGGAGTGTGCAAGTATCCATGCAAGGGGAACCGCTCTCTTCATAAACCATGTTGAATGGGCACTGTTTAGCTGTGAACGTATGGCACAGTTAAAACAAACAGAAGGAGGTGGGGAATTCATGTGAATTATTCTATCATAATATTGAGTGTGGAAAGAAATAATTTCATTTAGTTCAATGAATACAGCAGATTTTTGTAATCTTGTGACTTCAAATATTTGCTAAAGTCTGCATTTTTACTTGTACTTATCTATGTTTTAACTCTCTCCAGCACTGTTATATTTACAAAAGGAAAGATGACAAAAGACATTACCACAGAACTGAGGTGTCCTCCATTTGGGAGGCTGCCCACCGGCATGGGAACATTGTCTGGAGTACTCTGACAGTGTGCTGCAGATGCAGAAGTCATCTGTAGTGTTCGTGCAGCTACACTGGCCTTGCACACAGGCCTTGATGTAAGGTTCAGGGTTCAGTACACTGGTGCAGGAGCTCCATGACTCTGAATGCAGCATCTGCTCACAGGTGCTTTGCTACAAGGGATAAAAAGACAGACACCAGACACAGAGATATTGTTTTGGAAAATGTCACATTACTCAATCTCCATTGATCGTTCTAGGTGGATAGCAAACTTACCAATTCCTTGCAAGACTCCTGCACAGTCACAGCCTCTGGTGCCTCACTGTCATCTTCATAGGGGTCCTCACAATTGTCATTTGGACGATGGACTTTCTGTTTGTTGCCAAACTCAATGGGGCTAACTTTACGACCTGCACATTCACAGTGTCAGATGACAACGATACAGTACAAGACTCAATAAAACACTGTGGTATATGCTGTACGTGTTTTCAATGCTGCACATTGATTATTTTATAAAGCTGAAAACCAACCATTCTGAATGAACTCATTGTAGACAGAAACACCGTTGAAGTCTCCACATAGTCCACAAGTGCGATTAACATACTCTGTATCCAGTTCCACCTACAACAGGCACAAATATTTTTTAAATACTGAAATACAAAAAATAGTTTTTACGAATCTTGTGTCTTCACTGTCATCTGTGAGGATCTACTCCAACTGACCTCTGTCTAGCAATCTCTTTTATATAATACTGTGACCATAGTATTAAAAGGTTCTATCTGCCCCCAGACCCATTTTGTGATAAAGGGTTTTAAGGTTCTGCTACTCTGGCTAACTCAACTCTTACATAGACTGACTTTTTGAAATATCAAACCCATAAATTTAAAAAATGCAAAAATAACCCCACAGGAACATAAAGCATCCATCACCGACTAAGTTTATGAGCTTAACTCATTTTTTCGACGAAAATGCCAAGATAGAACCTTATAATACTGAGGTCAACATATGTCAATTATTTGTATGAGGTTCATGAAAACATTTCTTTAAGTCTTTTACCATGACTGCATCGTCACCGTTCCACATGACAATGATGCCGACTTTGGCTTGGAGCTTCAGGTAAATTGCATTTCGTTCCACTTGTACCCCTGCATTATAATATGGCATCTTGACGCTGGGAAGAATATCAGAGAAAAGAGAAGTTGAGTTCCTCGCACACTTTTATCTCTTTCAGTTACGCAAGATGTCTCTGTGTTGTACATTTTTTTTGTTACTCACGGAAGTCCGTTGACTTGGACGTTGGACTTCGTGAGGTGGAATGAAAGGTCATTGATGGTGACCACCACATAACTGACTGTCGGGTTTGGACCAGCCACACTCCTCCTCATGTGCACTGAGAACTCCTGGTAAGACTCATGGCAGTCAGAGACCAGATTGTATTCACACATGCCAGGGAATTGGTACACATCCCCGTCAAATGTCTTGAAGTTATCTCGGCCCCATGTGCTACAGATGCTGCTGACATGGTTGCGATCTAGGGAGGCAAAATAAGAAAGAAATTTGTTAGCAGTTTTGTCAAAATTTCCAACATTCAAACAATAATACACAAATATACAAACCCCTACCGACATCCACTAAGAGTAATTAAATGTATAAAAATTGTTTTAATAATTAAGCATAGCAGTACTATATATACTCAGATGTATTACACCAAAGCCAGAATAATGTTTCAGAATCCAAAATAATCTCGATCTTACCCTTCCTGGCTTGGACATTGATGACTTTGGCAACACACAAAGCCACGAAACACAACCACACACATTTCCAACTCATTGTTGGCATGGTGGTCTTGGTGTCACCAAAGCTTTCAATGGTCAAACTGCTACTGTACATCCCTTTATATTGAGATTGCGCAGGTTTTGCTCACACCTACTCGGAGTGGGTACTTGAGCTTTATTGCTGAAACCTGGCAGTTTTCCAGGTCTCAGTAATAAAGCTCAAGTTTCCTCAAGACGTTTTCCGCGAACACGTTATCTAATCGTGTTAAGTAGCAAATGAAGAATAATAAAATCACAATCATGGCACCATTAATGAGAATAATAGATAAGAAAAAGTTGGCTTAAAGCAAACAGATCTAGACTCAGAGATCCAAGTTAATCAAAGACACTGCCACAGATACAAGTATGTATGTATGTTTATACGCATGAAAGGGTTTGAAATAATTGACCTGGTTGTGTTTTAGACGCATAAAAGTTCTTGGATCTGTCCATAATTTACAGATGGAGGTTCTACCGCCACTCAGGCCCCAGTGACACAGCGGGTATAAGCCCCACTAAGAGATAAAACCTAAATTACTGTCTTGCACAGGAAGAAGTCATTTGTTGGAAACTGTTATATCTTAGTCCAAGATTCCTTTATGATATTATTCTTACTTTCATTTTAAAGTAATTGTTGTAATTGCTCTTTCTCCAGTGTTAACCTACTCAGACTGCTCTGCTGTGCACAGAATACTCAAACCTGCCAATGCTGTTAGATTTTCCAAACAACTTTAACTTGCTTTTATTCAGCAGAAATAGTGAAGAGAGAGAAAAGAGAGAGAGAGAGAGAGAGAGAGAGAGATGCTTTAAACATGGCTGTGCCAGCGTCTAGCATCTGCCATCTGTTAGACGTGTGGATCAACAAACCTTATGACTACATCCTACTCTATCAGTTCTATTTGTCCACCTCCACCCTCTTGTCGATTCGATACAGAAGCCAAGAAATTACAATAAATTTGTGTTTCCACTTATAATTTTATTCTAACCAGGGCAATTGTGAATTTCCTACATACGTATTGCAGTCACATCCATCTAGTTTGCATCAGAATGGATCACATTTTCATATTGTCCATATCAGCACCTAACATTTCTTAACCAGTATTTCCCCCACAGCATCCAGTTATGGCAACTAAAGAATGGTTTATGTATGGCTCGGCTCAATTCAAGGCTGACTTCTACTGGCTTTGTGATGAACTGCAAAGCTAGACCCTCTGTGCAATGTGAACATAAATCACTATAGGTAATTACCTGTAGTTGCATATGACTGTATTCAAAGGAGACAATAGAGGTAAGAGATAATACCATACATTGTACAATTGATAATAATGAAATCTACATTTGTAGAGTATTATTATCCATTGTGTGGTGAAGTTCATGCTTGTCTGACTGTAGTAACAGAACACATTAAGATATGAGGTATGACATCATCTAAATTGCATCTGGTTCGTGAAGAGAACAGGATGTGCTACATCCTTGATTATGCTGATCTATACTTGCAGTGACATCTTAGACGAAACCTGGCAGCATGTCAAACTCTAAACTGTGTGGATTGACAGCACTGTTGTTTGTATGGCTGCCCAGTGTTTAAGCTTCTTATTTAACAGACATGAAAAATTATTTGAAGCTTCAGAAAACTTGAAAAATCCTGTTTTTACTTACAAATTCACTATAAATAACCAGATAATTTCCAATTGTTACTGCACATTAACACAATGAGTCATTTAGATTATCACATTCTGGAATATGGTTCTGACTTAAGCAAAGTAGCTATTCTTATTAAAAATGGGAGGTTATCAAAATCACTTCTTTTTCCTGTCACACTTTTTGCCTTACAAATGCTGCAAATGCTGCTGACAAATCAAATCAAATCACATTTATTCGTATAGCCCAATATCACATACAATGTCTCAAAGGGCTTTACAGGCCCACATCATCAGACGGTTGCCGACCCAGCCCAGAGCTCTCGAAGAAGACAAGGAAAAACTCCCCAAAACCTCAATGTATGAGGAAAAGGAAGAAACCTTCGGAGAGGAAATTCAAAGAGAGAGTCCCTCTCCTCAAACAGCCAGGTGTGCAACAAGAACCGCAGGTGGGAAAATATAATAATACAGCAGAACATAAGTAACATAAGTCCTGAGAAAGAAAGAGAGAGAGAGAAGAAAGACAAAGAAAGTCCTTTCGGAGAGTCAGAATTACAGGAAATGAACACAATTTAAATTTATTTTGCATGTTCTCAAATAACAACTCCTCCAAGAGCAAACAGGTTTGTGGACCACTCCCACAGGTGAACAGCTGTGTGATGAGGGTCATCCAGAGTTATGCCTGCCTCACAGCACGCACTGTGTTGATTCAGGGAGGACATTACCAACTTACCATGATATAGTTTTGATTAGGGGCATGACTGTGTAAGATTTGTTAATCCATGTTGACATTATATGATTTAATGTCAAACACTTGTCGTCACTTGCAATGAGTCTTATGAAATGACTTCCATTAATTTAAAACAAGTGCAAATAAACATAGGGTTTCATACAGCATTAAAGAAATATCAGAGAAAAGAAAATATAAGATTAAAAATAAATGAATGTGTTGCAGTATTTCTTCAATTGGAGCCACAATGACAGAATTTCAGTCCTCTTTTCGGAATGATAAAATCAAACAAAAACAAAGCACTGACTGTGGGGAAACAAATAAAATCTTATTTCTTATTTATAAAGTCAGCATTGACCAAGACTAAAATTAGGGCAGGGCTTTGAAAGGTTAAGGATAGTTTAAAATAGCACATTAGCACATTTAACAGTCATTCTGAAACATTTTTACCTACCTTGCCACCTCACGTTGCATTTGTTCCATAAGTGTTCTGCTCTCACTGAGAGTTTATTTCTGACATGGTGGAACATGGGGAGGTTTTATGTCCATAATTTAAGACATATGTGTGTTTATTACTGTTCAGGGCAAGTAAGTTTCAAGTCCATTTTAACCAAGACAATTCATGTCAATGTGCAGACTTGTCAAAATGTAATTAATTATGATCTCCTGCATTCCATCCAGCTGTGTCCACTGAAATTTTATAATAGTATACTATAAAATAATACAATATATTATATGTATTATAATTACATTATGATACTATAAAAACGTCGAAATATTACGAAAATAATGACGTTTTGAGGTGGGGAAAAAGTGGGAGTTGTGGTATGAGCTAACATTCTGTCAGTCTGTGTGTAAATATGAAGGGTGTGGAGTCTCCGCTGAAGCGTAGGGTTGTCAAATAAGGAAATACTATACGCAGCAGTTTATAATAATAACTATTAGACACTAAAACAACAGTCAGGCGCTCGCCTATTTTCTTCGAATTCTAGGCACATTACGACTTCATTCTCGTAGCATTTTGGACTTTTCCCCTCAAAATATTACGACTTTATCTCTCAAATATTCTGACTTCATTCTTGTAACATTTTGACTTTTTTCCTCGAAATATTATCACATTTTTACTTTTTTCTTGAAACTGTACGACTTTATTCTTGTCAGTTTTCATCTTTTTCCCGAGATATTATTATATTTTTTTGCACGAAATATTACGACTGGATTCCCTTAACATTCCGACTTTTCTCTCGAAATATTACTGCTTTATTGTCATAGCATGTCGAATTTTTCCCAAAAAGTTTGTCCAACTTTTTTTCCTCAAATAGTGAGACTTTATTCTTGTAACATTTTGACTTTTTTTCCTGGAAATATTCTGACTTTATGTTCGTAACATTTTGACTTTTTTCTTGCCATAGTACGACTTAAATCTCGTAACATTTCTACTCTTTCTCTCCAAATATTACAACTTCATCCTCGAAGTCTCTCTTTATTTTATCATTATTTTCATTTTTCTCTATATATATTTTGGCTCTAACACTCCGTCGTAGTCGTGACTTCGACACTAAGATTGCGTTGCATTTTGCGCACGTATTCACTGCTTGCTGAATCTGAAGTATTTTATACAAGTTCACTCCCGTTTGCTTTAGGCGTACGTACAGGCAGACATTCCCCTGGCGCCCTGCAGGTGACGGAATACAATTTTCGCGAGCTTTTAACAACAGCAGAAGAAGAAGGACTAAACGGAGGTTGTTTGAAATGGTGTTTACAACTCCAGCGTGATAACTTACATGCGACGAAACCCCGATTTATGTCCGTTGCCTAATCACACTAACCAAGGGTCACGATGGGTGAGTTGACCTGCGAGGCTTTTCACCAGGTTGCAACGAAACAATAAACGAGCACTGCAGGCTAACGCACGTAGCTTGAGACGCAACTGTTAGCCAAACTAGTCGACTTTGAGTGATTTTAGAAGTGTAATATTACAATACGGGTGCCATTAAATTAACGAAGGGTGAAACTAATCCCTGCCCGTTCAGTCACTCTGCAGTGACGACAGCAAACACGCTAATTATTTGCCAAAACATCTAACAATACTTCCCTTTTTGTCAGACCGTGGCGTCAATGGAGCCGAGGAAGTGGAGGACGAGGGGTCCTTGTCTCCAGCGGGGTCAGACTCTCCTGTGATGGACCGTAACCCATCTCCGCCTCCTAACACGACTGAGGGCGAAGAGGATGAGGAGGAAGGCGCGGATGCCATCGGAGACACCGTGTACAGCAGACACTGGCTCTTCAGCACCCTGAACCGCCTCATCCAGGTACTCTGATCGTGGCTATCCGCATTCAAAGTTCAGTCAAGGCTTGAAGATGAAAATGGGATAACAAGAAGCATTCATAGTCACAATATTTAAGTCGAAAATCTCCTGATGTGTGCATAAAAATGTCAAATAGGAGACAGCTTTAGCTAGATAAATACTTTAGATAGATACTTTATTCATCTCATCCCTGGGAAGCAGTCACATCTAGACAAAAAAACAGACAAAACCAGGTTTCCCCATACAAACCTAGAATCCACTGAGCACAATAAACAAAACAAATTAATCATAAAACAGAACATATACAGTATACAAGTAGAAAGAATAACTGATGTGACTGAAGTAAGGTAGCAGCAGCTGTATTGAGCTGTACAGGTGTACGTTATATATATGTAGTCTAGTCAGGGGCCCAGTCCCAGCTCCTGCACCGCTCCTTGTTGCAGCAGAGGTGGATAAGTCTATCGCCGAATCTGCTCCGTTGCTCCATCAGAAAATAGCAGAGGGGTGTATTCATTGTTCTTCATTATTGAACAGAAGCTTCCTCAGCATCCTGCCCTTCACCACAGTCCCCAGAGGAGCCAGCTTTCCTGATGGACTCTGTTTATGTGCTTATCCCTGGCTCTAACGCAGCTCACCCTGCAGATGGCAGCACAACAGACCCGATAAAAGATCTGCAGCTGGGATCTGAGCTTCCTCAAAAGCAAAGCAAAGTTTATCTCTGTACTTCTCCGATCTCACACTTTGTTTTTGTGACCAGCCAATGCAGAGACCACCAATCGTGAATATCGGCCGATTCCGATCAGTTCTCATTTGACTAAACCATCATTATCGTGATCTTTAATACACTACATGTTGTCATTCTCTGTTATACCGTCCATATCTCTCAGATGGTGACAGACCATGCTAAAGAGGACTCTGAAGGCCAGATGGAGCTCACTGACGATGACGAGGAAGATCTCTGCAGAGTTTGGGATATGGCAATGGACAAGGTGGTATTCTTTCTCTGTGTCTTATATCTTATTTATTTATCTGGGATTGCCTTTGGTCACACAGACTCCTTTATTGCCGGTCCCTCTTGCTGCACTCTATATGTTCCATTGCTGTATAAGTTGACTTTTGATGCACCGTGTGTGTAGGATGTGGCCGGATTTCTGCAGGAATTCAAAGCTGCAGATATCCTTCTTGGAATCATTGCCAAATCCCGTTGTCCACGTCTCACAGTGAGTGACCCATTTACAGTTTATGCATTTAAGAATAATAATAATTCATTTATTTTAAATAGCGCTTTTCAATGACCCAAAGACGCTTTCTCTGTACGAATGTCCTTTGATACTTTGATATACTACTATCATGGCCTTCCCATGACTCACCATAGAATTCTCTTCTTTTTTTTCCCATCTCTAGGAAATTTGTGTGGGAATCCTCGGGAATATTGCTTGTTTCCCTGACACTTGTCTCACTCTCAGCCAGAATGAAGACTTGGGGTGGGTAAGAGTCAATATTTTACTCCATTAACAAGAATTGATCCGCTTTGTTATTCATGAATGCAATACCCTGTGTGTCCACAGTGCTGTGCTGTTGCTTCTTCTGGGAGACACTGACCCTCCAACCCTGCTGGAGACAAACAGGTGACATTTGCATTTTCAGCGCACCAGCAGAGATGCTGGAAGAAAGACGTTAACTTCTTTCTCTTACCGATGTTTGCAGGTTACTGCTGACCTGTGTCTCTCAGGAGGACGTCTGTTCGCTGTGGCTTCAACGAATACGACAGCAGACTTCTGTCCGCTCCAACCTCTGCTTCATCATGTGCAGTTCAACCAATAGTACTGTTTTTATTCAGCACTTTCCATATAATAAAATGTTATTTGTGTGTATGAAAATGAATCTGTTTTGATATAAGTTGAGCTGGATATCTAAACTATTTCCAACATTTGTTACACATTTCTATTTTTGAAATTGTTGATGCCGAGAATTCAATCTGTGTGTTCTACAGCGGACCTGCTAGAGAAGGTCGGAGAGCTGGTTGAAAAGCTCTTCGACCTGGATGAGGAGCTGATGAGGAGTTGGATCACAGCTCAACCAAGTGAGGAGGAGGAGGAGGAGGAGGATGACAAAAGCCATCTGGATGTGGCCTCATGCCTTCTTGAAGCAGCCAAGCAGCTCAGGTGAGACTCTCTTAACGAAGCCACAAACACACACACAGATTATGAGGTTTACTTAATTATGGCGAGATGGTCATGTTAAGTGATATACTGTATATATATTTGTATTCATTTATTGTCGGTCAAGATACACATATAATTTATAGTTGCTCTGATACACCATAAATCACATGGGAGTCGTAGCTAGTTGGAGTTTTACAGTCAAACTTCACTATCAATGAACATCATGTTGTCGTTCCAGGTCAGAGAGTCCAAATGGTTTGGAGGTGTATCTGCACACCCTCCAACTGCTCACGACCGTCGATGAAGGACTTCAGACTTTGGGTGACACTTGTTCTCAACGCGTTTTCATGTTGACTTTAGCACTGAGTCAGTGCTTTTGTGAAATAACTGAAGTTGTCCATTTTTGGTTTTTGTCCCAGCCGCACAGGACGGGCCCGGCAAAGCAGCGTGGGAGTTTCTCTGCGACGTCGTGTGTGAGCACCTCTGCCAGCCAGACGACGTCACGCTCGTCTTAGATCGGAAGAGCACAC